>JAMKCH010012475.1:0-30508 GCA_023653785.1 Ophioderma brevispina | reverse complement strand
TAATATTGGCCCATTTTGCATCTAACCTCCTATCTAATACATACCTTCTTATGGAGACTGTTAACGCTTCTGCCGCACAGGCACATGGACACAGCACTTCAGGTTTGAGGCCTTTGCTTTGGAAGGTACTAAGAAAAGCATCACACGATGAAAGTGACCCTGCATAACCAAAAGATGCACAAATGATGTCAGTTGTCCTCATTGTAACAACTTCAATTCAAATACACATTTATACCAATCTCCAACAAAAAACAAACTTCAAAACAACCTCACTAAGTTTTTGTGTTATTTCAATCACATGTTTCAAGTATTTTGTACAATTAAAGAGAAAAAACATGATTTTTTGCCAATATACCATGCTTCAAATGGGAAAAGCTAGGTTTTATCTCCTTGGCATATACTTACAAGGGTTTGCCCCATCAGCTACCAGCAACATTCTAAGTGGAGAAGGTTGATTTCTTTATGTTCCTTCTGTGCCATTAAGCCCCAGTGCATGTCTCTTGATTTGACAATTGCTAGGGAAGCTGTATAACAAGAAGTAAATTGCAAAGTCTGTTTAAGCAGCTACTAAACAGTTTGTGAGTATATGGTTAAAACATGATTCTGAAGTAAGAGATGAATTACCGCACTTCACAAACTGGTCCATCTTCTACAAGACAGTCGTGTAAACCATTATAAAAGTTTAATACAGTTAAAGGTGAACTTCATGATTCTAGTACCTACAGTTTACTTTTTGTTGAAAGAGGTTTATTCCCAGATTTTTGATCTGGCATTTTGATGTTATAAGATAATGCCTGTGTCACTCTACATGCTTTAATTTTAGTTTGTTCAGGGCAAAAGAAACACACAGTTGCGTATTTCTTGCAGGGATGATTGAATTTGCTTGCCATATTAGGCACACATACAGTACTAAAGGTGTTCAGATGATACTAAGATCTTTTGTTTGCTCGTATCCACAAGTCATTGGTAATGGCTTTGTGGTGGTGTCAGGATTTGTTCAGCTAGTGTGCAGATCCGGGGCCGCGTGTATCCATCATACGGACGCTCCTAACATGGCCCGCTATTTGAGGCTGGGGCGGATTGGGAACAGTCAGATGTTTACACCCTACTCTTATTCGACACTGACTGCAATGTACATGTACAGTTGTGACTCTCTGTACATGGGACCGACGGCTTAACGTCCCCTCCGAAGGACGGGATGCTTTCATGATCCATTTGCCCAATTCCAAGTGAACCATGGAGGAGAGCGGTATTCTGTATTTAATCAATAGCTGGTATACAGTTCAAATCCAGAATTGATAGTACCCGAATAAATCACAGCAAGTGACACGACCCCACCGGGATTCGAACCCGGGAATTTTGATGGTAAATTTGCGCCAGAGGCAAGCACCCTAACCGCTAGGCCACGCTCTCCCACTAAGATCTAAACATTCAAGTAAATCGAGGGACAAGGCTCTTACTTAACTTATACATACTGTTACAAAGGAAAACACAGAAAGTTCCAACTAACCTTTATATTTGGATACCATGTGCATCCATGATGCTGGGTTGACTTTCATTAATGAGTAGGGAACAAAGATGACATGCATGCCATTAAAAACACTCTGTAATGAGAGAATAAGGAAAGAAAGAACAATTTAGGATACAGTAATAGCAAAGTAAGCATCAAATCAAAGCACTGGATCAAGACATGTTTAACTTCAAACCAAGTTATTTGGTTTGGTTACTAAATGACTGAGATAACAAAGAACATTTGGCTGAAGCGAGATCCGAACTGGCAACCTGAAGATTACTCTACCCTCTGAAGTAATGTAGCTTTTAGACCAAGCCAACCCCTATTTGTTACGAAACTTGCTAGAAGACACACAACGATGCCTGCTCTTTAACAGAGGATAACACCCAGTTAATCAATACAGCTCGGAAAGTGATAAGGAAGGAATCTGGACTGATGGGGCTTTTTATAATAAAATATAGTTATGTTGTTCAAGCAAAATTAAAGTGTAACAATTTTGTGATTTAAAAGATGTAGAAACAGTAGAATAATTAAAATGCCAGCAGGATTTCAAATTAAACTAATTTAAGCTTGGAAACTTCCCCATGTTGCAGTCACTAAGAGCACAGGCTAATATTATCTCAGCATCATCCAAGTAAGGGATGCATCTTCTGACAATATGGCATTCCCCTCCCCCCCCTCCACTTACAAAATCTCAAAATAAAAACCCTAGACACTTACAGCTAGTATACTGTGCCACAACCCCACATCTCTCTTGAAATCCAGCACATTCACCATCGTTTCTCCCTCGGAGTAATTACACGCCACCGTTAGGGTCCTACAGTGGTACAGCATGGCCTTTCTGTTGACGGTCACCCCCATCACACTGCCATCTCTGTCTGTGGTATACTGTTTACAAAATACAATTGAATACTTTTATTACAAATACAAAATAATACCACTCTCCTAACTTAGCATCACAATCAAGGGGGTAGGTCACGACCTGCTTGATTTGGGCATTGGGGATTTTCCAAACTATTAATTTGGTGGAACTGCTAATGCCTTTCCAGGCAGTCTGGTCCCAGTGACATTACAACATCATCTCTTAAACCTTTGTTAAACACAACTCTCAAATCGTGACAATGTTAGTAAACATTATTTGACGTTAAAAATTTGTCTGGGTTAGAGGATTAACCCCACTGCACAATAGAATAAATTGCAATAAACCAGTCAGTTAAGATTTAATATTTGTGCCAATAGCCTTTGGTCAAGTCCTGCCTTTAACTTTCGCCATGTGCATAAAGAGAGCGCCCTCTTACATGGAGTCTTGATTTGCTTGTTGATGTTGACTGGAATTACTATTGCTAATTGACAATTTTTTCAGGGTGAAATATCTGTTTAATTTAAAGGGTGAATCAATAACAGTGGTAGAATTCAGAAATAATGTGATGGACGCAAACTATACATCCTTACGTTTAAAAAATCCGGTAATATACTCCTAACTCTTTATATAGGGAATGCCCCTTAATACATAAAGACTCCCATTCATACTTCTACTGTATCTTCACAGTGCTGCACTGCACCATACTGCACTACAGTATGCTCAAAAGGTAAATTCATTTTACGGGATTTGCAGTGGTGCATTGATTGCAGCATGCAGAAAGTGATCGTAATATCACCAATGCAACGTCGTGCAGCTTCAATGCAGTAGAAATGAAGCACCGATGTATTATTGTAAAATTTTTAATTATTTTCTCTTTTGATCCTTCACCTTTGGAGAGTATTTAATGTGGCCATTGGTTGACTGCCACTATATTGCACTGCTTTGCAGCGGGTTATGGAATAACGAGAAAGTAAGGCTTTTGAGCGAATATCTTAAAGGTGGTTGTTCCGATTATTTCGTGTATGGTCTCTACTTGATATGAGGGACGGCCGGCATTGCCCCATCAAGTATCGTGGTAAAAGAACTTGCGGTTTTGATGGTAGACGCACTAATGCATGTTGCAAAGCCCTATTCAATACTGTGCTATAGTGATGGTAACCACTAATAAAATGGCGGTTTTTGTGGTATATCTTTGGAATGAAATGGATTTGAGGGATCAAATGTCAGGACGGACAATGAGAAAAATACGGCTATCTCATCTGATATCCAAATCGATCCTACTTCCGGGTAATCCGCGCGGGGTCCCAAAGACGATCAGAACATGCACCTTAATTCTGAGGTATTGTCTGGATACTTTGATTGTTAAAATGTTTGTACTATATTTATGAATAATTATGAATGTTTTTCCTCTGTGGAAAAAAATGGAGAGAAAAAAAAAAGAAATATGCACTGGGAAATGGTGAAAATAAAACCAGATAAACATTCACAGCAACACAACTTATGATTTAAATCTTAAACCTATAGTCTTGATGTATGCACGTACTATCATAACCTCATGTAAGCTGGGGCATAATCAGCCATCCGTGGTGGCAAATTGCCAGTCCTTCGGGGGCGTGGATAGGTGTCTGGAATGCCAATTAAGGTGTGGACAAACCTGCACATCAAATAATAACATTGAAAGTAAAACTTGATGTGGAAAGGTACAAATTGACAATGTTTACATTAAAAACTCTATCCCCATTTGTGTAGGTGGTGGGTACTTTCCATTTTAGCTCACAAGGGATCTCAACTTACATTACACCTACTCATGGTGTAAAGATTTATATAATTATTGGGATGGCTGAGGTGTTAACAGAAAAAATATCGCTCCGAGCCTAGATCAAATATCAGGGAGTCGAAGACGAGCCTGATATTTTCTTGGCGAGGGCATATTTTCTGTTATCAGCGAAAAAGCCATCCATATATTATACTATGCAAGAAAAGCTGACTTTACCCAAACAGTTTTACAAATGGCTTAAAACTAATAAAACAGAGTATTGCTTGACGGTTGCATTACCGAAGTTGCCCATATTTTTGCGTATTGTGCAGTGTTGCGTTACGGCGCTAATCGCACTGGGTATTGCCCATCAATGCATAATAATTGTTATTATTGTGTGGTTATTTGTCAATAGTAAAAATATAGCCTGGCATGAGACTTTGTGCGCAGAAAGTTCTATTTGGTCGGTTCTGAGAATGAGTGCCCAGGGATTAGACAACTTTCATCTTAACAAATTCTGCTACTTACATGAAGATATGCCCACTACCCACCGCTGATCCAGCGATTATACCAAAACACAGTGGACCCAAGCCAGCACCAACAATCTCAAAGCAGACCAAATGCAAGTTTTTCCATTCACTTTGTCAGCCATGTCCACACAACATAACACATTTTGCACTCTTGTCACTCTTCTGGAACCCTTTGCCTATTAACTCCGACTTCACAATACATGTGTGAACAAGTTATGTAGCATTGATTTTTCTTGACTATTATTTGGTTTACTGAGCACTTTTTTCTAGGGTACCATGACTCCAGCCCATTACTGGAAATTAGAGTTCACTAATAACATGACACATGGATAAAACATATCAAAATTCCTCCCACCTATGAGATATACTATAGTTGCTGCTGCACCCAACCTGTAATCCTAATGATAAGCTTTCTACTTCTATTGCACTTCAGTGAATGAAAAAATACCGTGTAAATACTGACATACGTTTACAAAATAATTCCCTTTTTTAAAAAACACTTTTCAATAATTATGGAGGTTGTTGGTTTGAATATGGCCAAAAGTAAATAAATTATGGTTGATATGGAAATAGTTATCATCTGAAGTTGACCCACAGTCTTACAATAGTAATGGGACGGGGTCATGTTTCGTTGATGGTGTAATAAATCTAATGGCTGACAAAACTTGACCAGGGTTATAAACGTGGGTTAATTCTTGTTTCTTATATTTGATAACTTACATCATTGGTGTTGTGCAGCTGGGGGATTTGAGACTCAAGCGCCCCCATCCCACCATTTTTTTGGCGAAAAGATGTAAAATCATTACATACTATTGGTCTAACTAGCTGCAACCTCCGTCTTTGTACAACTCCGGATTCCCACTCAGCCCTGGGATATGGAGATTTCTGGACAAAGCCTGTTACTCCATGGTGTAAAATCATGGTTGGCAAACAGAAGTGAAACTACTTTCAATAATAATTACTTTAAACAACAATGCAAAATGTTCAAAACGTGATTGTGCATTTGGTTCTCTGCATATCTTACAATTGTGGAAAATAATAAGTAACACCAATTCAAACTGACTACATGAGGTGGGTGATATTATGTGATCTCTGGAAACTATAATCGATGCACTAACTAGTAAGCGTCAAAAACAAAAACAACAAACTCAAAAATCACAATGGTTAAAAAAATCAAAATCAAAGTATAAAGGAACATAGGGCCATCATTGGTTTGAAATCTCTCGTCCACTTGTTTATTCATATCACGTTTATGCAAAAATTTTGTGGGAACGATGTTATTTTGACCCATAAAACCTCAGTTTAAAAGTAGTCAGTTAATATATGAACCATTATAAAAATACCAGAATTCTTCGTAGAAATGTTCTAACCTGTGGTTGTAAGTTCCAATTATTTAAAATAAAAAAAATTGGGGCATGTACTGTGACATCTATAGTTTGTCCGATTTCATCCTAACCTCCAGCATCGGATTAAGTTTGCCTTTGATTAGGTTTAAGGTTAAGGTAATAAGAGTCAGGATTGAGGATCAGTAATATCAATAAGTCAAAATGAATCGGTCAAAAGTGTAAACTATCCAGGTTCAATCATTGATGGTCAGTGAATTTTTCATTGGTTGTCAATTGTTAGGTGAATACAATATAAATAAACTGCTAAAAAATAATTTCTCAAGAAGTGTCAACCTCTTCCCCTGAACTACTGAGGTTAGTGCTGTTTCTTTCTTTTCTCAATTTTTGTAGTATAACTATCATGAGGAAATTAATGTATACTATAAATTAAGGACATGGGTTTCACTCTTCCTCATTTTTGATACTACTTTCAAAAATTAATTTTTCCCAAAACTCGGTCATCGAGATTTGGTTCGCAGGAAAATTTCCATCTGGAATGAATTTTGTTTTTTCATGTAAATCATAAAATTAATGGGCAATTTAGATCCCATTTGGGAAATATATGCTCATCTCCCAGGAAATAGACATTTTTTTCTTTTTTTTTAACACAATTTAACAAACCATAACTGTAATGGCCTCAAGATTTACACATACCATCTGTGCACCCTAACATTACAATATCAAACCAGAAACTGTCCTTCAGTAGAATACATTGCTAAACAAAAGTTGTGCAAGAAGATAAACTTCAATTTCTTAAAAAAAAAAAAAAAATAAATAGTCTCCACCTAAAAAAAAGATCCAACTCCAGTCACATTCAATCAAGCATTTTTTTAACCTACTTGATGCCCTTTGATAATGTTGAGAATACAGGTGGGAACGTACTCGCGTTAATAGATCGAATCTAGGGGAGAACATACTACATTGTATACCATGTTTTGCAAAATGGTTCAATTTGGGATGAGTCTAACCTCAAATTTCTATAAAACTACCACTAATTATTACTGTTTCTTATAAATAGCCTCCTTAAGAATACTGGGACCTTTCTTAGAGTACTGCAACTCTGTAACTCGGTCAAACATAATCAGGTATTCACTGGATTACAACTGTAACTTTCTAACTTTTATAATATTGGGTGTTAAATGCTTTATATTGAGAAAGAAATTATTAACGTTAAAAAAAAAAAAAAAAAAATGCATTGTTTTTTTAAAATTTTAAGTTTTGGCATATTGATTTTTGCTCATACCTCTCGGACCAAATCACTATGTGAATAAGCTGTGGGACATCTTTGATCTTATAATGGGCAGTTTGTAGTAAAGTCAAGCTTTCACTCCCCCCCTAGCACCATACATAGTATGGTGGGAAGAACCATGTGTAACCTTCGTCTATTTGCTGTCTGGGCTAACAGGAACTTTAGTGAGCCATTTCTATTTTTTATTCTGTCATGACGTATGTCTGATTTTGCTACTTGTGTGTCTAATTTTAACAAAGAAAGTCCCACAACATACTGCGTTAACTTGTTTGTATATCCGTCCGCTCCCATTTTCAGAAAACTTTTTGTATACTGATGTTCCTGAAACGTGTATTCTCATAGCGATGAACGTAAACTGAATTTTTAACTAAATGTCACTGACTCGTGTCACTGCACCTCAAAATATGTGTAAATTTATGATACAATCTCAAACCACAGTATATAAAACCACTTGACCATGGCTTGCCGTGTTCATAAATAAATGTGTGCAAAGGCTATTTTTAGGTCACTGTATTTCAGCTATCAAAGCATCAGCACGCACGAAAATAGCTTTCTAGATCTCGCTTACATTTTTTAAAAACAATTTAAAACCTAAGTGAGGTGAACTTGCCATGCCTTGTGACCATGATAAACATGAGCATTTGGTCTGAGACACCTGTAAACCCTTGGGCCTGCAGACAAATCCTTTTCCGCTGCATCTACATGATACTTTAAAAATGCCACCCTTCCCCACTGCATACAATTTTTTAACAATATAGAGCCAAGGACAGCATCACAGTGAACAATCCGAAGACCCCTAACACAGCTGTTTGAAAGTATCATTTATTAGGCACAAACTATAAATTAAAACAAATATATGCTGGCAACATTTTGACCACTGAGTTGGATTTTTAGTCCACTAAGACATCCTGTGTGAAAGTGTACAAAGTTTGCTGCGGGCAACTATATTTTTTTCTTAAAAATCCTAGTTTTCCACATGTTTCTATGGAGATTGTCATATAAGGGCACTATAACAACAAATCTGACCTTAGTAGGCCTATATGGCAAGATTCCCGTCATGATTTGCCTGGTTTTTTGCAGAGATAAATGCTCTTGCTGTCCATACCTACATCATTTGGTCAAATTTGTTCGCGCATTGCTTTTTAAAATTGTTCTAACAATAAAGACAATTTGCCATGGTGTCAAACAGCTGTCTAATGTCACGTGTCAACATATATCCATTTGTTTTATTTAAAATAACACAGACCTATTGGGAAGGGATTCAGTGGATGCTACAGATACCTAAGCAAAGAACCTATCTGGGACGTGTTTCTGAGCCCACTTTGGACTCCTGATACACCCTTGGCAGCTGCATCAATTAACACCACCCTTCCTCACACAAGCATTTTTCAACATGAAATGGATGAAGTGAACTCACTCTCAATTACGTAATGACAACCCAATACTAAACTCAATCTCTTGTCCTAGACACCTGTCGCTCTCTCGGGAGGCTCCGATTCCCTTTGCCTGCATCAGACTTACAAATGCCACCCTTCCCTCTCATATCCCGTCAATCACAAAAGCATCCTGAACCACCCTTCAATGTTTCCTATCTTGCAGTTGTGCCAAAACCTGCGTTTATCACCCAATTTGGAGCTCCCATTTTGGAGGTCAAAAGAGCCACCAGGTACACATACAGTGAACCAGACCTGCAAACACCAAGCCATGCCTATTTCCATAGTTTGCGATAAACTTTGTCATTATTCGCTACCCAACCTCGGGACCAGATATCTTTTTAGGCTAATGCTACACCAAACATTGGTATCGTTCTATTGAATCTGTCAAAACATCTGGCCACCATTTCCCAAGCCACCAATACTAATAAGCGGAAGAAAGAAAAGAAAGAAAGCACGCCCTATATCAGTGCTCTCTAGAATTAAGCTTTTTGAGTTATGCTGTATCTCCAAGGGGAGTTTTCTGCCTCATGAGAAAGTAACTGTAAAAGTAATACAAAGTGGACTATCAGAAAGATCATATCGTTCATACTTTCAGGGTGTGAAAAAGGAAAGAGAAAAAGGGAAAAGAGAAAAGGAAAAAAAGAGTGAAAATCTCTAATTAAACTCCAAATTAAGAATTAAGATTTCTGCTCATCTCCTATCATTTTGTCCCACAGAATTATAGATAGTAGCACAAGAAAGTCTCTAAAAAGACAGCGAGTGTAAACACAGCATATTCTTCTGGGATATGATGCCAAAAGGCTACAAATGACCTCTTGACCTATTGGCCTAAACACTTTCCCCATATGTGAAAGGGTTCTTGCATGAAAGTTGGAAGGAAACAAGGCGAACTCGTATTTACGCGATGCGTTAAAAATGTCCCCGCCGAATATCGCGATCACTAAGTGACGGACTAAAACTGCACCAGTCGACCCTTAATTTTGGCCACCACTAACGCACCAAAAATATTGAAAAAAAATGGTACCTTTGGTGAATGACTCGAGAAATCTTAAAATTCATTCATGGCAAAAACCCGCCCCTGAAATTCACTAAATTTAGTTAAAAATTTATTTAATTTGCAACACTATTTTTGAAAAAATCATGTGAAATTTTAAAAGTGGGCCAAAACGAGGTCTAGTAGAAAGGGGCGAAACACCGAAAATTACATATTTTCCATTTTCCAAGAAATGTAAACAGGCTGGCAACACAAAAGACTGACCATGGGTTGTAACACCTCCTAAACTGAAAACGAATACTTTCATGAAAACATGGGGGTCAACGACAATATGTTTAATTTTTGTTTTTGAAACCCCCCCCTTTGTTGTGGCTACTTTGCCCCCCCAGCAAGGACGTGCTTTGCATATTAATTGCTCATTTTGCATATTTAATTTTGCCCACATACAACCCCAAACATATAATCAGGTCGAGAACTTCTCAGGGCCCGCTTCCTTCCAAAAAGTTACATTCATTTACTCTTGCGGGAACTCCAAGAAAACTTTTGTACACAAGCCTTGCGGGAGAAAAATTTGCATAAATTATGCAAATTAGTACGTAATTAGCATTATTTTACACCCAAAATCTATTAAGGTCGAGAATTCATCAACCCGCTTCTTTCAACAAAGTTAACTCATCGTAGCCCTTACGGAATTCCAGTTAAATCATACACAATATGGTCACAATGTTGACATTTTCTGTGCAATATGGGACCTTTACCCTTGACATTCCCACCCCGACAGACATAGGCGGAGGCCCTGCGGGGTATGAACTCCATGTCGTAGGGGGTTTCCCATCCTACAATATACCAAAGTTTGGTACTTAGCTCATCAAGAAAAAAAGATATAGCCACAATGTTCCAGGGTAAACATTTTTATCACGGACATACATACGGACATACATACGCACACACATACATACGACGGAGCCCATTTAATTCCCCTCCGAACTTGTTCGGCGGCCAATAACCCTAACGGCGCTATCATTGATTTATCCAGAGTACAATACTTGAATTGCAGGAATCGCTTAAAAGTAAAGGACAAGTCCTGTAAATTTCATAAGTTAAACTTTTTCCAACTGAAGAAAAGAAAGAAAATGGCAGTGTTCAAAGATACAAATCTCCATTCAATTACGTGTTGTAAGTAAGTGTCCGTGAGGACAGTAAAGACTAACAATTTCTTATTTTGTCCTTATTAGGCTGCTTCAGGTCCTATCATTGCAGGGTTTATTAGGATACCTTAACTTATTACAAACATGCAGAAATCTGTTTTTGATTGATTTTTTTTATGTCTAATTAGCAAAAATCACTGATAGTGCTCTTAAAAGGGAGTTGATACATGAAGATGAGCACTTAATAGAATTTTACCCATGATGAGGCTTAATATTAAGAAACTGAATACACTCAATAAAAATTGAACTCTAATTGAACTTGACTTCGTCTTCTAGCCAAACAAAGGGAGCACCTAAATAATAGTAATGTTATAACCTATGAATCACCTCCTCTCTCTCTCTCTTATCCCCCTTTCTTTCATGTTTTCTCTGAAAACTTGTACAATTAGGGGTTTTTTTCAAAAACGCCTGGAGCAACATGGGTAACCAAGAAAACAATTAATTCCTCTTCCACAACACAGGCTTCATCCAAACAAAAACCCTAGAAACAACAAAACAATGGCATCTTTGCTACCCTTAGAAGGCAACACCTTGGGATTTTTTTGAAACACTCCTCTCTTATCTTCCCACCATCCTTGTGGAGTATTTTAAGCTTTCTTTTCCCTTGTCTCCTTCCTCAATCTAAGCCTACCCATTCTCCCCAACGACCATCCCTTGTCCCTATGGGACACATTTTGTTTTTTGGTATCTTTCAGCTGAAATATTATTACATTGTACTGCCATCAATCATCAGAATGTTAAACAAAGTTGTTAAACAACCCCTGGTTTCTAAGATTAGAATGCATGGTTAAAGATACCCAAGGTGATGTACATGTAAATTAAGTTTCCACTTTCAATGAGAAAGGCACAGATTTGAATAAATTTAGTTGCCTAAACAGCGATATTACTTCTCATTACTCTTGAATCAGGACACTTAAACCATTTGAATGCACCATTTATTTCAAAAATACTGCAGCTTGAAAGATCCCCTGGCCGGGAGCCAAATATGTAATTGAGCTCATTAATACGGCACGGTAGAGAGAAGTTTCACCTTCTTAGTAAGAAGCCAATCGCAAATCAGAACAAATATGGCCATATGAAGCTGATTAATATGCATTAAATAGTAATGGACACATTGCGCGACATACTTGATGAACCACTACCCAATTCAAGTTTCATCAAAATTTAACATTGGGACGGTTGGTAGAAGCTCACTTTTTAGTCAACCTATTACGGGTTAGTTCAACCCTATTGCTTTTGTTTTACACGATTTAGGAGTTTGGCACCATTTTAAACATCAACCTGTGTTCTATGTTACCAACACAGGTTATCCAATGAGACAATCCTGAGGTGTATTTTTTGCCGATTTAAAAACAGCTATTTGACCATTTAAAAGTCACACAAACCACATGGTATACTACACGGCGGGAATTTCAGCACATTTCACGCCGTCAGGCGCCAAGGACGCAGCATCGCGTCACGCGGGGATTTTTTGCTGCGTTAATGAAGTTGCGCGTGCTTAAATGTACTTTTGCGCGAACGCATCTTGAAAAATGAAAAACAATATTTGAAAATGTACACAACGCGCTAATTTAGACCGTATGAAATTTCAATTTCTTTGATTTGGAGTTGGGGACCAAAGAGTTTGATACAATAGGCAAAAAGATGTATTTTCATGCACTTGCACAACATACTCAATTTTGAAGTTTCAAGGATAAATTTATTTGAGAAAGAGACAGCTTGAAATGGGTGTGAAAGGTCACTTTTTACTAAAAACAGATTTTCTCAATTTCAATTGTCGCAAACAATTTAACAAATTTTCAGACAAGATAACTCCAAAATACCGAAGTAGTAAGAAAAAGGTAAGGTGTAACTTTCCTACGATAGCATCGGTTTTACTAGGGACGGATTTTCTCAGTATTTCATTTCGATTTTAAACTAAAGATATTCTCCAATATTACCAAATTTTGGAAAAGAAAAGAAAGGTAAAATCCACACTGTTTGACATTTTGCCTTTAATGTTCGAAAAAGTAAGCTCTATTTTTAAAAAATAAAAAAACCGGTCCCGAGACAAATTTAGTCTTGTTTCTAAAAAATAAAACATAAGAATCATGACAATTCAAAGTTTTGTTATGCTGTCTGAAAATTTTGGGGCAAAATCATTTTTTTAGTATTTTTCTCTAAAAATACGGGAAAAGTTTGTTTTACATTAATCTGATGCCATCATCGGGTCCATCGTCCAATTTCTTTCTAGAAATGTATAACTTTTTACGGATAATAAAATTTGCCAAGTTAACAAACCAAAATAGATTCGGAAGATCAAGGGTTGACACTACCCGTAAGTTAACATAACCAAAATGGAACACACACACACACACAGCCCCGACAGAAAGAATCTGCTATTGCAATACCCTCATGGCTTTTCGCCAAGGGGGGATGAGTAAAAAAAATCCTATGTTTGATGCTGACGGGTTATCCATAAGGTTTCTATAATGATCCGGTTCTGTTGGGTAAAAATGAAGTGTAGTAAAATACTTGAAAAAAATTACAAAAATTAAAGGTGAAATGTAATCCAAATTCATTCCCAAAAATGCATGGAAGCTTAATTAATTATCACATCCAAAATTCCAGACCCACATTACAAATAGAGACCAAAACAAGACAATGACCAGACAGGGATGTCCTGAGTTGGCCCTAGTCTCCTGCTCTGCTTTATGTCACCACGCCATCAGGAATGCGTCGATGGGAAAGCAAGCACAGTAAGTCAATGGCAGCGAAACTTTTTTTCGTTAGTTTCCCACATAATATGTTCGCCTCCCTTTTTTTCTATGTATTTACAAGTACAATTCCATACTTTGAAAATGAGAGACATCAGCAAAAAAAGCCCTTTGCCACATGTTACTATACTTCGTATCTGTTCTAAGTACAAAGTAAAATACAATTGATGCGATGCGCAGCATTATCGCGCCTTATGACCAAAGGCGCTTATAGCTGTTAGGACGCAGTTTAGTTTAAAATGAGCGGATTAAGACACAGAGCCATAATGATGTATAAACAAAAAAAACAATCTCTTACACTGATACACAAACTACCGGCACATGTAGTAGGACAAAATACCACCATTCCTTGTGAGACTTGTGTGGGAGTTTATGATTACTTTGTACTTCAGTTACAGAGTTAAAGGTTAGAATTACAGTAAGTTATTGTGGGAAAAAAAATGGTATACTTTTGCAATCCTTGCCATACAAAGTAAAGAATAGGAGATAAGGGTCTAGTTCTTTAAACTCCTTAACTTTAAACCCTTGCCAACCTTCTCGCATCTGTTGTCTTGGGTAATTCCTTCAACATTTGTATTGCTGTTAGTGCGTTGCTACAGTGATACCACAGCTAACCAAAATAGTATACTCGGAAGCTCAAGGTTGACACTACCCTTAAGTAACCTAACCAAAATGGAACACACACCCACACACACCCCGGACAGAAGAAATATGCTAGGGCATAGCCCTCAGGCTTTTAGCCAGGGGGAAAAAAAATCCTATGTTTGATGCACGGGTATTAATTAACGGTTTCTATAATGATCCGGTCGGTTTTAAAATGAAGTGTTAAAATAATTGAAAAAAATTACAAAAAAGTACAAGGTGAAATGTAATCCAAATCATCCCAAAAATGCATGGAAGCACTTATATTCATCACATCCAAATTCAAGACCCAATACAATATAGAGACCAAACCAAGGACAATGACCAAGACGGGATTCTGAGTTGGCCTAGCTCCTGCTAGGCTTATGTCACCACGGCCATCATGATGCGTCGATGGGAAAGCCAGCACATAAGTAAGTCACGGGCAGCTGACTTTTTTCTTAGTTGCCCACACTAATATTGTTCGCCTCCCTTTTTTCATGTATTTCAAGTAAAATTCCCATTACTTTGAAAATAAGAGGAGAATCAGCAAAAAAAGCCCGGCCACATGTTACTATACTTCTTAATTTCTAAGTACAAAGTAAAGGTAATCGATGCGCTGCGCAGCATTATCGCGCCGTACTACAAAAACGCCGCTTATGACTGTTGGCGCAGTTTAAATTGGCGCGATAAGGACACCAGCGCAGGAGGTAAACAAAACAAATCTATTACACTGATCACAAAATACCGGTCACATAGTCGACAATACCACGCATTCCTGTGTGAGACTTGTGGGGAGTTTTTATTACTTTGTACTTCTAGGTTTACAGAGTATAAAGGTTAAAATTTACACTTAATGCTATTGTGGGAAAAAATGGTCAGACTTTGCAATCCTGAATACAAAGTAAAGATAGGAGTATAGGTATAGTTCTTTTACACTCTTACCTTTAAACATTTGCCACCTCCTCTCCATTTCTGTTGTCTTGGGGAATTCATTCAGACAGGTATTTGCTGTTAGTGCTACAGTATACACAGCTACCTAAGAGAAAACCGATCCTGTACTTACCAGCATCTGAAGAGAAAAGGAAACAAAAGAGAGTATCCTATGATGTTTAGGTCTAACAAGTTGTGTGCTTCAGACAACTTAGAAACTTGGACTTCTTTGGGATAAAGTAACATGCTTATCCAAATATTTATTCTCTCAATTTCACATATAGTTATGTTTGTACGCAAGCCATTCACGCAATAACAACAGCGCAGTGAGCTTGCGGCGTGTGTTACATGCTTTAAACAGGCACATACATGGGTGTTGTTGTACACTGTATAAACACGCGTTAGCAATGACAAAACCCTGTGAAAACTAAGAAAATAAAACTCGCTGTGGACAGATTTATAGGGCTGTCTTTTTCCTATGTGGCTCTAAGACCAGTCTACTCCTATGAAGCGTGGGTAATGCTGAAGGAGTGCTCAAGTCTCTGATACAGATTATCACATTCACTGTCAAAATTGTCAAGTCTTTCTCAGAAGCAACTCCAACAAATTCAGGATTAAATAACTAGGTGCTATTGCTGGACACTTGGTCTCAAAGTTTATGGGCTTTCTTTTGCAATGTCAATTTGCTTATCTGGCGCACCATCTGATGGCACAAAGGCACAGGCAAGCAAAATGAGAGATGCAAGCATGTGCCTTGTAACAGCAAGTATGACCAAGGGTAATGAGAGAAAAAAATCTGATTGGATAATAATCGATATGTCATTGCACAGTGTGTCTGTAATGAAGGCGTACACGGTGCGTTTAGACTCATTTACATGTGACGTTGGTTTGATTCATTTATAGGCAGGTGTGCCTTTTATAAGAAACATTACTGCAAAGGATTTCAGAACATATTCATATTTTTTGTTAAAATAGTGTTCTGTAGTAAGTTTATGAATTTTTTTAAGTCTGCATATTTTAAGTTTCTCAGTACTTGGGCAAAATTCAATGCACTTGCATCAGTTTGATTCATGATGCCCCTGTGGGGCTTGTGCCATTCTTCTTCATCAATACTGAGCGCACATGAACGTGATATATGCCGAGCACAAAGAGCTAAAAATTTATATTGTTTATTAGCTATCATATTGCATGTATCTAATATATATTAATTTACAATTACTGCTGTTGGCCGAGTGTATCAATCTGTGTCATTTATATATAATTAGGTTTAGATGTTTTGACAAAAAAAATCCTCCCTCGGCATTAATAATGGCCACTCCCCTCAGGCATATGAAAGTTGGTGTTAGTTTTCCGTTTCCCGCCCCATGATGTTTCTGTTCGCGTTTTGGGGATGCTGGAAATCACTAATAAAAAGTAAGTTATTTTGTATTTTTAGAGAAAATATCAAGTTCTGCTGGGATCACATCTTTTGAATGTGATTTTAGTAAATTTAAACCAAAGAAACAGTTGCTAAAAAAATCATTACTAAATGTAGGGTGGTGTTTTTAAACAAAAACAATTATTAAAACTAAAAAATTAAAAAAAACATTATGATTTGAAAAAAAAGTTATGGGGAAACATAACATTGGACTTCATTGGCCTTACAGGGAAATTTGCCAAGCATGCATTATTATAACATAGCAAAATATAGGAAAAAAACGAGAATACAGTTTCTTTGTTAAAAAACATTATGTGTAGGAGTGCCCAGAACCTGCCACCCCGAGGACAGAGAGTCAACATTTCATGTGTTGACTGTAGACATAGAAACAGTATATCAAACAGTTACAACTAAACTTTGACTAGGGCACCAGACCTTGTGATCGTTTGATGGCAATACAGGAAGTGGAGGAGACTGATCGTTCTGGGTGGCAGCTCTTTACACAGCTGCTACTTAAAAGCTATGGGCACTGAGGCATTGCTCAAACTACGAATGTGAGGAAAAATAAATTTTAAAGGTCCATGGCCTGACACGAGACGAGCTACCTCGTCCCCAGAAGCCCCAGTTTTTAGCGGAAGTGGTCAAACTTTAGGTATCAGAAGAGTTACTATTTTTTATCATTACCCTGTGAACAGTCTTAGGGCCAAAGATGTGTTTGGAAATTATGAGCAAAAATGTGCCCCGTTTGAGTCCAACCATATTAATTACACAGACGCTATAGGGCTTACAAAAATCATGTTTTTCGCTTAACATCAAAACGGATTGAAAATCGGCGCGAAAAACTGTACCTATGGAGTTGGGGTGAAGCCGCCAATCTTCAAGATGAAAAAGTCACCTCCTTAAATCGGGGCCATCCCCCTTTAAGTTCTGGTGGGAAAATTCTGATATAGCCCCCATAATATTGAATAAGAAAAAGCAGCTTGGATTGTGTAAACATTATATTTTTTTAATCATTTTATGTTTCAATGAGCTTAGGCTTTATTCTGTATTATGGTACACATACCGGTTTATTGCTATTGTTGGAGTTTTAGGTTACTTCATTTGATAACCTAGTGACCAATCCTACTGCCCTATGCTTTATTTTTGAAAACTTGTCTGCATTTGACCCTTTGGGGAGATTTTGCCGCCCACAGAAGTGGCCTCCTATAATCGTCAAAAGGGTATCAAATTTTAAAAAGGTCTGTTATGTAGGAATGGTCTCATTGTTGAATTAAAAAGGTCCCATAAAAATTCCTATAAAGGGTTCAAATTTATAAAAGTATGACTTTGAGAGAATTTGACCTTATGAGATTTGAAACCTTTATGAAGATTTGAAACCTTATGAAATTTGAAACCATTAATGAAGTTTTGAAACCTTATGAGATTGGAAACTTTATTGCAAGATCTGAAACCTTTTATTTTTAGACAATCCATTGTCCTCTGACAGCAGGTATTATTACCTGATTGGAACTGACAGTATTGAGGTCTGTGCCATGGCTTATCTGCCCGAGTCTGTGTATGCAACATGGGGAGAATGTCTAAAGGTAACTGCAGAAAGAAAGGCAAAAATATCAGGTTGGTACATTTTGTGACCCCCATTTTTTTGTTATTTTGTTTATTTGTTTTACAGAAAAAGTAAGTCACATGCACTTATCCATAAAGGCTGATGAATTCAGAGTCGCGTTCAGGGTAAAGTGGGGTCACAAAAGGTACAACCACCCAACAAAATATCAGATACACAGTATCTGGTCAAAGTTTGAGATACCCATACCTTTCTTGATAATGGGACAGCGATCGCAACAGGAACCACACCAGCAAATAGACATCCAAGAATGCACGAATGAAGCCTGTTGGGTTCTGAGTTGGGGTACACACAAGGGCAAAACTGAAAAGATAAAAACAAAAGAGTTAAAATAGTGATAAAGACTTCCAAATGATCCAATTTCATGCAATGACACCTGAGACAAAAAATGGCACAACTTCTTTCTGGCCCAGTGATGCAGAAAGAAGTCTTTTCATACAAACATGGTACTGTCGTCTATTGTCACTGATAAAGACAGTAGGAGTTGGGCACCTTTCAATGAGGCATTCACTGCAAGTTTAGTCTTTTCCCTAATCTCATCCAATCCCACAAATCCTCCACATATGCCATGATATACTAGCAATAACAAGGAGTGTAGCATTTTTTTACTAGTGATTTTACAGTCACCTGCGCGACGGCAGTATATCAGGGCCTTAAGAATTACCTGTTACCAACCCAATACACATAAATTATAAGTAATAAATCCATTCAAAATGTACACACTGATATTATTTTTTATGCCATGCCTATATTTTCTAAGTTCGTCATCATTTTAACGTTGTCACCCATTCATCACAGTTGAGAGAACAGCCTAAAGGTTCCATCCATACTTCGCTGCACTGCGTTTGCAGTGCTGCCAGTGAAAATGATGAAACCATCCCTGACTCACACAGCAGCAACGCAGTTCAAATTGCACTGCTGCTATTTGTTGAGTCAGAGATGGTTTTCAATCAATTTTACTACAGTTGAAGAATGATGGACCTTTACAACTTCCAAAAAACACTGATCTTCAGACTCTGCAATTCTTGATGTTTAAAAGATCTTGGTAACAGTGGATTAATTTAAATATATAATATTTTAAAAATGTTTTAATTCTAAAAAGGGTAGAATCATGATTGATATAACTTTTTTTATGAACAAAGTTAGGAGTTGGGGAATCTCGATTTTTTACGCCATTGTAAAGGTAAACTCAATTCTTTTACAAGCATTGTCAGTCTTTACCTTTTACAATTTTAATTAGATTTATGACATTTATGGCATAAGCTTTCACTTTAAAATCACGGGGAAAATTTATTTAATCTATCTCAGACATCAACATTATCACTTAATCCTAATCCAAAACTTCCATATAATAACTAAGTATCTCCCATTTTCTTAATTTGAAGAGGACATTTCCTGTTCCTCTGCTTTATCGAGTCAATTGTCATTCCGTTTTGTTAAACTTTCAAGTTTGAGAAGAGAGAATTAGAAAATGCCAAAAACCTGGCATCTAATTACATCCCAGTCCATGATTAAAAATGTGGCACGTTGTTAAATTTTTTTTCAAATATACGTTATACCTAGCACTGCCTACCTCTGAAATTAACCCTAACCAATGTTCTCGTTATAGCCAGGAGGAAGAGAAAAAAAAAAAAAAGGGGTTAAAGGATAGAAGGTAAAGAAGATTGGCCATCTGTGGTGGAATTCGGAACGAGGGCGGCACCCGGCGCACCAGTCCCATGACCATGGATACCATGCTATGACAATGTCACTGGCCCGGCCAGGGATTTTGTGGCAATATGTGTGTTGGGACATGATCATTATCACATCTTTTGGACTTTTTAGTCTCAGCTCAGTGAGTTTAGGATTGTTAGGGTTAAGGCAAGGGTTGCAAATGTGTTTGAATCACACACACACACACAACAAAACACATTCTAAGTGTTTTAGAAGCCTACACATCATTTTCAGCTATTCCCCTTTAACATGACTGTGGCTATATCTGCATGCCGGCTTAACATATGAATTAAGAACATTTCTTGGGGTTAAAATTACACTGTTGTAAATGAGAAAAAATTTAAAATTACTTCTATCCCAAAATCTCTATTGTGATGGAGTAATGGGGGTGTTCAATCGCGTCACCCACCTTTACCCCTAGTTAAGGAGGGAATCAGCTCTAAAGGCACATGAGAAGACTGTATAATACCTCACCTGTACCAAATTTTTATTTAATTTAATGGTTAATGCAGCAACCCCTCCCTATAGCTTAACTCAAGCCACCCAGTAACAGCAATTTCCCATTTCCAATGCAAGGTTTTTGTCCCCATGGGATTGACCTGTGACCGACAACACTGAGTTCATCAAACACTATAATTACTTCATCTAACTGGCTTGATAGGAAGTCGCAAATTAGTGTTTGTTGTTTTTCTTTCTTAGCAAGAAAAGCTGTTTGTTGTTACGTAATAAAACTCATGTGATAACTCCCATAATACAGACCTGTTCATATATATATTTATGGTAACTGCTACTCATTTAAAAAAAAAGCTGATTGTCCAATATTTAACACCACAATCCATGGCCCCATAACAGATCCCCACGGTCACACATGTCAGTATAATATGGAAGGAAATGTTTACTTGGCATAATGATTAGCCTGCTTCCTTCGCCCCCACTCCGTTAATCAGTTTTGGTCGACTTGTGGTCGGAAGAATAGAAAAGCCACCAACCTCTGGTGCTCACCTTGGATCCACAATCTATTTTCAGGGGGGGACGTCGGCTTGAACACCTGGTTTAATATGGGCAGCTAGAAGGATATAAGAGGAGGCTTGAAACGCATTGTAACTATAACTGTCTTTCCCCCCCCCTTCCCCATCCCCTCCCAATCAGTGTGAAACTAATATGGTGCGAGATTTGCTCAAGTGTGTCTGCTCATGCACCTTAATAGGGGCGGGAACCAAATCTGCACAAAGAGTTCCCCAACAATTTGTGACAAGATTGTATCCGAACGGTCAAAAATCATGTACAGATTTTGACAAAAACGCTCATAACTCCAAAACGCTTTAAGTTAAGAACATGATTTTTCCGGAGAAGAAGCTGGTATCATCCCTCAAATTGTACTATACGCATTTTTGTAAATAGAATCATAGTTTCTGGGACTTACATGCTTTATTCATTGATTTTAAAAACTCATCAATTTTAAAAGGAACTTTATTTACAAAAATTTTACACTCAAAAATTAGCATTATAATAGACTTCAACACATATAGACTCACACCAGCTACACGCACCGACGCACCGACACACATTGCGTACGGTGTTATATAGTTGTGCGCACTGTGTGAGAGGGGGATTGCCGCACAGTTGATAACGACTATAAATTATTATCCGAGCCAAAGGAGAAAGGATAACTACTGAACGTGATCATCCACTGTATGTAAGATAAACTTCATTTCTATAACTGCATAATACCGTTTGTTGTCATTACTAGTCATCGCATTTTTGTGTGTATGGGAAACGGTTTTGTGGGGTTGGGGTGGTTGTTTATAGACTGTACGGGTCTATCAAGACCCTCAAGACGAAACTATTGCGAAAGCAATACGAAATGTAAAGTTTTAAAATGGATTTAGAAAATAGTGTATCTTAAATTATTAACGGAGTAGTGGATTGAACAAAAAAAATAACACAATATGGATTCGAACTTAAGAACTTCAAAGCATTGGTTACAAGCCAATTGATTTGGCCACTACACTAGCACGTTGTATTGTTTTGGTTGTAAACGTAAGCCCTCTTACATGGCTATCGATCAGAGATGCTTCAGGTACGCAACGGTCACCAAGAAGAATTAAAAGACATATATTTGTTCTTTTGACTCTTCTGTAGCCCGATGAAATTGCATCTATTCGAGTCTATTTGAAATCTTCCTATTATTAACTCTTCTATTTGTTGTGTTAACCGTTGTTGACCGAAAGTTACGCAATCATAGAGCTTGAATTAGTCATTTAAACTGCCGTTGATAGGACATAATCGGCAAGAAATGCATAAGATCTTTTGATTTGTCTTCATTTCATCGATGGTACCTGGTCTAGTGGTAGTTTACTCTGGTCTACTAATCCATTGTTTTTATGGGTTCGAATCCACTTCCCATCATGAAAATGTACGGTTATTTTACTCTTTTTTTTTTTTTTTTTTTTTTTTTTTTTTTTTTTTTTTTTTTTTTTTTAATTTTTTAGGTTTTTTCTTTTTTTAACATATAAAAAATCAGACTCTATTTTGATGGAGTAAGTGTTGTTGGTGTCGCAGGTTCTTGATCGGGTCCCCAACTTTAAGCAGTGCCATATAGAAAGAGCGCTCCTAATGAAAATGTTTAAGATAAATCGGCACTAATTATTTCCAATGGAGGAGCGTGGTTATCCCTCCAAAACTAGATTTGCCAAAGTGGATTTATAAAACAACTTCTGCAAACACGTGGGCATGGTGGAAAATTTTTTTTGTTTTTGGTTTAAGATCTTAAAATATTCTACTACTATGTCTTACAGCACTGTTTCGTAAGGGCCGACGCCCTCACTCCTCAGAGACCAATGCAATGATATACAATTTCTCATTATTTATTTACTATTCTGTCATTTGGATCTCAGAGCACACGTGCGTGTATGACAGTTTTGTGTTTTAGGTGTCTCATTGTATGTGCGTGGTTTGCGTGTGAATGGTGCACGTATATTTTTATGTGTGTCAGTGTGTGTTTGTGTGTATGTGTGGGTGGCAGTGCGTGTGCGTGCGTATTTGTGAGTGTTTCTTCGCGCGCTGATTTTGGCTGAATGTCGTGGTGTGCTTTTGGTCATGTTTATTCGTAGTTTTTCCGTTGTTCACGTGCTATTATGAAAATCCTTCTGTTTTAGGTGTGTGTGGGTGGTAGCACAGTGTGTGCCGTATGTGTGTGCGGGGGCGAGTGGGTGCGTATGTGAGTACTGTGGTATCTGTGTGGTACTGTGTGTAATAATGCACGTTTTTTTGTGCTTTCGGCCCAAAAGAAGAGTGCTTCTTCTTCTTCATGTTTTCGTTTTCTTTTAACTGTCAATCTTTTGTATATTTATTTATATTATTTTTTTATGAAATTTTAAACTTAATGTTTACAAATTTCACCGTACAGGCATTCGATTTTAACCTTTGGTGTATTGAATAAGATATTAAGGTCCATCTTCATTTTGAAAATAATGCGTTCTTTACTTAAACCGTTCTCGAGGTATGAGCGTTTGTGTGAATTTGTACATTATATTTTCGACCTTTGGATACAATCTTGTTTATAATCCTTGGAACACCTGTTAATATTGCAGCTTGAATGAGATAAGTAGGGCTTGAAACGCATTGTAACTATAACTTTCTTTCCCCCTCCCCATCCCCTCCCAACATTGTTAAAATAATATGGTGCGAGATTGCTCAGTGTGTCGTGCTCCTGCAACATTGAAATGAGGGGGCGGAACCAATCGGCACAAGTGGTTCCAACAATTTTGAAACACGATTGTAGGACTGCACAGTGTGGGGTCTCCGAAAACACTGATTTTGTTTTTAATATTTCCCTTTGGTTATGATTCTTTTGTTATTATTAACAATTTTCGAATGTTGGGGGAAATTTGCCTTTTGATACACCCAATTCACATAATGCAATTTGTTTCCCTTTATAACATCAAACATATTATAGTTTTTATGGTAATTTGTGCTTTATTCCGTTTCATTAACTATGCGCAAATATATGCTCATTTATATGAATTAGGCCTATTAGAGATTTTGTAATGACAGGCTGTCCTGTACAGCACTGCACTATCTACCGTCCATCATACAACTCATTATTGCCTTTTTTGAGACCCTCTTGGAAAAAACCTCTTTTGCTTACCCCTGACATCAGAAGGCATCCGGTCAATATCTTTTGCTCCAATAATCCTCACACAGCACTATGCTGACTATGTAATGTGTATCCGGCCACCCCCATTTAGCGGGGACAAAACTCGGGATTAAAACTTGGTTTATAACTAACCACTGGCAACTTAGCAACTGCTAAAAATATTTATAGAAATTATTTTCCCTCAGCTTTTATAAATTTAAAAAAAGAAAAAACCTAAAAAATTAAAAAAAACCCTGATTTTGCAGTGATGTGCTTTTATTTCTATATTTTTTTTTTTTTTAAATATGGATTGCTCATTCAGTGTCAGACTCCAACACTTTCCTCCCATGATTCCCAGATAGCAATGACTGGGAACAGTCAGACGGTTTCCTTCTGCTCTTTGAAATCCTTTAAGTACACACAAGGCATGAGTCGTCTCTGTACATGGGAGCAGCGGCTTAACGTCCCCTCCAAAAGACTATATGCTTTCATGGTTTGGTTTGCTTATTCCAAGGGACCAGAGGGGAGAGGCATGAATTCCCTTTCAAATCAATAGCTGATAAACAAACCCAGCATCTGAATCTTAATAAATCTCAGGCAAATACCCTAACAGATTTGACAATGGACCCAGAAGTATTTTGAACCAATTCTTATAGATGCATTGCAATTGACCCTTACTGTACTCAACACACGTCGGTACTTACGGAATATGCCTAAGTTACTCAGGTACTAGCTCTTTGTGGGCTAAAATGAGTGTAAAAGTTAGGGTTTTTATGTGTTAAGAGTAAGATTTTTGTGGGATCACATGACCTTATTGAGATGAAATTTCCCAAAACTGGTGCATTGTGGGGATGGACTCAACACACCCTCTGAGGTGATCCTTTGTACCACCAAGCATTCTAATCACTGGCCTGCACTCTCCCTAATAACTGAAACCTCTCTCAAAATTGTTTTAGAATATTGTGCAATGCTATATTCCAATCTCACAGATCAATCCTATATGTCATACACACATACTACCACCATGAGCAGAATGTGGTTTCAGGCAATCCCATAATGCATTGCAATGTGCCTAAACTTTCCACTAAGCCATACTTGTGGATGTGGATAAAAGTACTATACTCCATTTATCTTCCTCGAGTAGGTGACGTCAACACATTCAGACAGTTGGTTTGTGTGTATATTTTCGCACCGTGCGCGTGCATACGTCAGCGCTTTGAATCAACACTTGCATTTTCATGGTGCGCGTAATACATTACACACTGACGTCACAGACTCAAGGAAGATGAAAGCACTATAATTAATATAACTAAGAACCATGTACTCTTCCCATGTCAAAATTTCCTGAAGTACTAAATATTTTCTAGGTTAAACAGAGCTTAATAGGTGGGAATTGGCTGTGTATGGGTCACATGACCTAACTGTGTTTCAAATCCGAGCATTATGGGAATGAAAGAACAAATCCTGAACACCAAAATATAGCTCTAGAAAGGAAATCGTTTATTAAACACCCACCCAACAAGCTGTGTTCTCTAAGTCTGTTTGAAACTTTTAGAAAAATGTCTGTTGGCAGAAATCAGTGTTATTCCAATTCTATCTGACCCACCCTTACTGTAGGCTCACATTTTGAACCAATGCTCAGAAAAAAGTTTACAGAACATGTGATCCCTTAGGCCAAACAGTAAATGTGATGGCTGAACTATTTGAGAATTATGGCATTTTACAGATCAATTTCAAAGAAACTGGCAAGAGCCAATAAATATTAAGTTCAAGCACAAGAAAGTCACAAGAAATCGCTCACAACAGGCATGCAATCCTGAGCTGTTTTTTTTTTTTAAATCAAAGTATCATTTAAAAATCAAAACTGCACTCACATCTGCCTAGCACTTAGGAAGGTGCCTATTTTCTTTGATTATCAGCTACAAGAGCTGTTGGTGTACCTGTAATCTAAAACTACATCAGTCCCCCTCAGACCGTTTGTGTCGCCTGCCGTCGCGGTTTGTGATGATAGGCCCTCACATGACCGTTGACCTGATATGTGACCTTTGACCATCATAAACAAACGATGGTTTGCATGTTTAACTCCCTAAACCAACTTTGGTTCCATTGAACTCATCAACTTTTCAAATGATCTACATTGTCAGCCTATTTTAACAACTTGACCTCACATGACAATTGACCTTGATATGTGACCTTTGACCTCAGCAACAATGGGGGATGCCAAGTTGCACCTGTTACACAAGTGTTGGTTTTTAATAATCCATCGAAGTATGTGGACATTACAGGCAAATGTACCCTTTTTCACCACCACAGGACATCAAACAGACAACAACAGTGGACCAAGGCAGGATTGACACAAAAAGGAACCCGACCTTTCCACTTTAACCAATAACATAACCATGTTCAATTCGGACTACAAAATGTCAGTGTTGTTGATAAATTTTCAATATTATTCAGGTTTCAAGAAAGATCATCCATTTGAAAAACGTGTGACGGTTGCGCTCACATGACTCTCTGCCTGGGCCTTTCAGCACACTGTTATGGATATTATACAATGATTAAAGAGACATGAGAGATTTCCAGAAAGAAGCGCTCCTAATTTTTTTCGAACGCGCAGGTTTTTTTGCATATTGGTAATGCCTTTCCAATGTATTAGATCACACCTGAAGTGAATTAAATAAAAAAAGAAAAATTAAAAAAAATATAATGTTTTAATGTACTTTCTGGTCTTGCAACGACAGAAATCAAAGCACGGGTTCTATGGGGACACTTACGATCGTCCACAGTTCAAAACAGGTTTTGTTTTTCTTTTGTACTGTTTGTCCCAATAAACCTTCGGAACGTTCTTGGGAGCTGGTCTACAATCGATTCTGTGCCATTTGAGAGAAATTGTCGTATCCTAAAAAAACTCTCCCTCCTGTGTCCACTTTAAATATACTGACTGGAGGTTGTGAAAAAATCTGGCAGTATACCAAATGGCCTCAACAGAAATCTCTGAGTTAGGCAATGATTCAATATGGCTAAACAGGCAGCATAGGGAGCTATTATGTTCCCTTTTAACTTTCTTGGCTTAACCTCAATATGAAAGTTTATATTAATATGGTAATACCTGTCATAAGGTATGTAAAATTTTCTAATACTGACAGTTCCTCAAAATTGCAGCACATTTTGAGAGAATTAATGGAAATAAGGGTACATTTTCAAGGAAGTCAACACTTGCACAACATTTCCTGTTGATAATGTTGATTTCAGTTGTTGAACCAAAATAGTCAAGATCTGGAAATACATTAGTTTAGGCCCCTAATCAACACAGATTCACAAGACAGACCCAATATATTAATAGAAATTTTTGTGACTTCCATGTCAACTTCTGCATCCATTCATCATGCCCATGTTCAGATTTTGTGGTTAGATGGCCCACAAAGAACTATAGTAAAGGTTGGACATTAACTATGGTGCACTCACTGATCACTGTCCAAACTACCTTTGCCTACGGGCCCCAGAGGGCCCCTACTTTGAAAACAATGTTCGAGGGGCAAATACATTTACTTTTTACTTTCTGTTGGCCAGTGGAACTGCCAGTTGAGAACCCTACCCATATAGAGGTGTACCAAGGATTTTTTGAACCAATCCCATAATTCCTTGCAGTGCCTACACGTATAGCTGTACTAAACACACATTCATGGAATAAGGGATCAAACGGGTCAAGAGTTTAATGACCACACAACATTCATGCTCATGAAAAAAAATCCATAGTAGTATGGCTTTGTGGGCTAAAATGAGTGTAATGTCAGGATTTATAAGTTAAAAATAGGACTTGTGTGTGATCACATGACATTGTGGAAAATTTCTAAAAACTGGTGCATTGTGGGATGGGAGCAATAACCATCTGATGGTGTCCCCAGGGTTTGTAGTACTCTCTATTGCGGTACCCAGGTGATACCTCACTGATAACATTATGTAGAGTGTGAGTACCGAGGGCCTTCCCATAGGGAGGGTGTGGGGGGGTGTGAACACCCCCCCATTAAAGAAAATTCTGTCGGCAAAATGTCAGTTGTCGGCATTATTTTCGGCAAATGGCCTTTTTTGATGGCTGATTCTGGTGCCCCTCTCCTATTTGGATTTCGAATTTGAATGCCTGAATAGGAACGTGAGCTGTCGGTCGACCACTTCCCCCCGGCACCATACCCCTCCCTACCCTACCCCCCCCACCCACTCCCCCCGCTCTTCAAAATTTCGAACCGATTGAAAAAAATATTTGGGTAATTCCTGAAGCCGACCATGGTTTTGTCGGCAACAAGACTCAACACCCCCCCCATTACAATGGTCTGGGGACGCCCCTGATTACAGAGGCCAACCGTAAGTTAGCAATCGAGTACTCATATTTCAGACAAACGTTTAACCAAGTTTTCCCTTAATAATTTTTCGAGACTTAAAGTGATCTCATTGCTAATATAATAATCGTTTGTGGGGACCTAGCCGGAATTGGCCCCATAAATGATATGCTTCCAGTTTTTTTAATCCTTTGAACCCTGGAATTAAGACGCGGACGTGACCGTTTGACCTTGGCTGGGATCCGTCCATTTGAACAAAAGCTGTGCAGTTCACTCCATGATACCTACAATTTTTAAACTGGTTGCAGGACAAAGTGAACTGCTTTACTTTTGGTCAGATTGTATAAGCGTAACTTTTGATCAACGAAGAAAGAAGGTAAACAGTTACGGAAAACTTATATTTCAAACTCTGCAGTGATAGGAAAAACTCAAAATATAAAATTTCACATGTGGCGGGTTTTCCAGATCGCATCACATAATTAGATTTATGTACATGTACAGTACGTTTCGACCGATTGTAGCGCCCGGGCGCTTAAGTCACTCTTTTAGGGGGCGGCTAATTGGTACACTTGCGTAAGTACTTGACCGCAAATCCATTAGAAAGCTTAACTACACGCGGCTAACCTAAGTCTATTACGTGTAACAGGCATGGTACCAGTCGTGGAGCTACATAGTCTCAACAAGCTTAATTTAAAATGATAGATTTTTTAATGAAAAATGTTCAGACAAATTCCAGGAGTAAATAATAATTCGTATCGCTTGTATCGGAGGCCCTACCAAGGGAACACCCTCAATTCTTTATAAGGGAGTATGTGCCAGCCCAAAGGAAATTAAGCTTGAAAGCTGCAGC
The DNA here is from genome assembly GCA_023653785.1 of Ophioderma brevispina. NCBI lineage: Eukaryota > Metazoa > Echinodermata > Ophiuroidea > Amphilepidida > Ophiodermatidae > Ophioderma > Ophioderma brevispina. The sequence continues at coordinate 1,192 of JAMKCH010012475.1, read as the reverse complement.
AAAAAAAAAATAGGGGGGTCCGTCAGTCCCGGGCGTCAGGTATAGCAATAGAGATTGAGATTGAGTGTACAGGAAAAATGTCCCGCTAAACCTTGCAATCATCAGCGAACTTTTAATATACCTGTACACTGTGAAATGATAAAGACAATTCGACAATAAAACCACCAAAATAAAAAAAAAACACCAATTTTTAACTTAGGAAACTATTATAGTAAAAAGGACTCGCTTTCATGAAATGGTGAACCCAATTAAACTATGGAATGAGGAAATCCCCATTCTGATCACAGTGATCACTCTACACAGGTACTGGCGCTTTATGCAAAGGGCCTGGCGCTTTGTTCATTGTGGTTATATAAGAATACCTGCCTATATCAGTCCCCTAGATGTTTCTTTATTCACCTTGTTAATGCTGCCAGATATGTAATTATTGCCCAGTAATCGCCAATTTAATGGTTCATAAATGTTTAAAATTTTCACCAGAAAATTGTTTCCCACCCCTACAAAAACATAACGGTGTAACCATAAATTTAGTGGAATTTGCCGACAAATGTGCAACATGAACACACACTCCAACCGTTTATTACTCTTCAGTCTCAGCATGCATTGTGAAGTCGCTAGGGCCGGTCAAGGAAATGGAATGAGATAAAAAGGTTGTGTCATCACATCTTCACCAATTTAGTTTTGGAAATATCAAACGAACACATCAGTGAATTTCATGAATGTTATGAGTGCAGGGACACTTTATTCTGCCTGTGTATTGCGGAAACGCCCCATCGCCTGTTCAGCTTGCTCCAGGAGAAGCAGGTATTTGTGGTTAAGTATACGGTAACACGTCATAATGAATGTCGAATGTAATTGGACAAAGATAATTTAGGTGTACAGTCGGGATGCATAATGCCCCCTTCACTGTACATTCACCATCGGGATATGAGTCGCAGTTAGCAGGTCTCGGAGATCCAATCAAATAAACCAATACCGGTGAAAAATAATAATGAAAGACACCAAAACACAGAGACAGATCCACGTGTTTTATTCATACATGGTTTATAAAGAATTGTTGGCGACTTTCAATGCCAAAACAGTGTTAATGTATTTTGAGAGGCCACGTTGAAGATTTCCAAATCGATACAGCACATTCCGCGGTTCATCTCCAATCCTTTATCCCACAAATCTAGCAGCCCCAAATAAACTA
>JAMKCH010012474.1:0-60661 GCA_023653785.1 Ophioderma brevispina | reverse complement strand
GATGGCATCAAATAAATCTTGGAACTCAGGCATCATATAGCATACAATTTTGATGGAGAATAAACAAAATTTTGAGAATGAATTGGGCATTTACATTTGTCATATTTTCATGATTCATAAAGGTTACCTAATGTGCGACATCCATAAACGGATCTCCATTCACATAGTGAATTTGAGATACAAATCACAGAATTTTCAGAAAACCCTGTTTTTTGGGAAAATCCCCGGTTTTTCCAAATTCAGGGGGTTCAGGGCTTGAGAACCCCTTGTTTGCGAAGTTGACCGGCTACCCCTGCCTGTCGGGCCTTGGTTCAAGTGCTTATGTGAGCAGGGTATAAAGTTAATAACAATGGTCAAACAAAATAAAAACTTTCTGCTTTGCAAAAGATTAAGAGTTGTTTTTACTAATTTGGGGTCACTGATTTCAAAAATGCCACAGTTTTTACTATCAGGTTCAAGTTTTTTTTTCTATGGAAAATGGTTGAAATTATATGGAACACCATTATAAAAACATGTTATGTAATAACCTCGATAATATCACTGAGTATATGTTATAAAATATTCCTCATTATTAGAATGAAGGGAGAAGGCTTAAGGTTACTATAAAAGTTGCATTGTGTTATTTAAAATATGGAAAATGTGGGATGCCAAATACCCTAACTTCATGTGTAAGTTGCACATAGTAGTTGTTACACTACAGCCATGTTTCTCTTGATTCCTTTAGTTAATGCAGTGAAAGTGAAGGTATATGAACAATGGCGTCATCACGAAGGAAATGTCTGGAACTGTCCTGATTTTTCTGTTATATGTTGTGCGAACTTTCCGTGCAAGCCCGAAAGAAGAAACATCGGCGATTTTGAAAAAAAAAGAGCATATTTAGCCTACTTTAAAATTCAAATTGGTGATCAAGACAAGCTGGGCTTGACTCAAGTTTGCAGGACATGTGTTGAATCATATGGCCATGTGACAATGGGGAAGTAGAGATAGATCAATTTTGGCATTCCAATGATGATGGAGAGAGCCAAAGGACCAATGTTAGTGACTGCTACTTTTGTATCGTAAAGACTGCAGGGTTTACAACGCGTGCATCAATGATGCAGTACCATCAATTGGGATGGTTAGGAATGCATAGTTGTATAAGTTTGGATTTGAACTCCTTTGGCTTGAGTGACCCTGGATGACATTAACATGACTTTAACATTTTCGCCATCAACAATCATCTCCGCTCACCACGTTTCATTTGGATACCACCACAAGTTTACCTCATTTTAACCCCTTGACCTGAATGAATCCTGATGACTTGTCATGCCTTGAAGGTTTTTGTCAGCAATTCAAACCCACTGTCCAAGTTTAGTCCATACACATGTTTACCCATGACCTCCTTTGACCTTGAATGTCCCCTGATGACCTGGCTTCACTAACAAACTCAGTCTGGGGAAAGATCAGGGGCACCCACCCACCAAGTTGCCAGAACCGTAAGGCCCTCGATATCAAGAAAATAGCGTTGACTCCTTTGACCTTAAATAACCTCTAATTACCTTGTTTGACCTTTGACATTTTCGGTAGCAACAATTGACCCCACCTTCAGGTTTTCATGTCCATACACAACGTTTACACCATTTGATCTTGCATGACCCCCTGATGACCTTGTTATGAACTTTAAAATTTTGGTTCAACAATTTACCCCACCCACCAAGTTTTGTCGGATACACCAAAGGTCACCCCTTTTGACCTCTTTGACCTTGGTATGACCACTGATGACCTTGTTGTGCTCTTAAGATTTTTGGCATTAACAATCAATCCCACCCTGAAAGTTTCCTGGCCATACACCAATGTTGCCCCAGTCTACTCTTGTGACCTTGAATGGACCCTAAGACCTTGTGCCCATGAACTTCTAAAATTTTTGGGTCAAAAAATCGACCCCACCCTCCAAATTTCATGCCCATACACCAATGTTTACCATTTACCTCATTTGATCTTGAATGACCCCTGATGACCTTTCGATCCAATAACCAATACAACCCGGTCTTCGGACGGTCAAGGGGCACCCAACACCAAAGTTTCAGGAACATGCGACTCTCGGTCTCTAGAAAACCAAGTTTAAACTTACTTTGGACCTTGAATGACCACTGTTGACCTTGTCGTGACTTCAAAATTTTCGGCATTCAGAAATTGACCCCAGCCTCCAAGTTTCATGTCCAATACACTAACGTTTACCCTACTTGGTTTTCAATGGCCACTGTGAGGACCTTTGATCACTAACAAGAACCTCGGTCTTTGGGACAGGTCAAGGGGAATCACCACACCATGTTTCAGGAACAGCGACTATCGGTCTTGAGAAAACCAACGTTTAACCTTCTTTGACCTTGAATGACTCCAAAGACCTTGCCGTGACTTCAAAATATTCGGCCTCAAAAATCGACCCCACCCTCCAAGTTCATGTGCATACACCAATGTTGACCCAATTGACTCATTTGACCTTGAATGACCCCTGATGACCTTATCCCACTAACCAATAGAACCTCGTCTCGGAGGGTCAAAGGGCATCCACCCACCATGTTTCGGGAACGTGCAACCCTTGATGTCCGAGACACCAGGTTGAACCTCCTTTGAACTTGAGACCCCTAATGAACCTGTCTTGACTTCAACTTTTCGCATCAAAATCGACCCAACACTCCAAGTTTATGTCATACACCAATGTTTACCCCATTTGACATCATATGACCTTGAATGACCCCTGATGACCTTGATCCACTACCCAATACAAACTCGGTCTTCGGTAGGCAAGGGCACCCACCCAACAAGTGTCAGGAACGTGCGACCCTTGTTCCGAGAAAATAGACGCGATCAGCCAGACAGACAATTGACAGACAGACAGACAGGAGACAGACCGCCGGTAAATAGATGATGCATTTATGACCTGAATGCGTAAAACTGTTTTTTTTTTTGGACATCAAGAATCCGAAAAAACCATAAGCGTGAAACAGTTATCGTGGACGGAGTAGATTTTGCATTAAAAGTCATGTCAGACTACATGTGCTTGTTTATCTAGTCGGACATTCGATCGTCATATTGAGTTTGTATGGATAATTTCTAGCTGAACATTGACGATGAGGATATAATGAAAAATGGAAAATCGAAATAACATGATTAAACCGATTCTGGGCGAACATGTGGGAACGAAGTGGTGACCCGTGCACAATGATCTATACACCGTCTGTGCCCGTGCAAGTTCACTCGAGAGAATAAACAATGAGACGATCGGAAAAAGACTGGGAAAATAAATAAAAAAATGCCAACAGATATCATTTTCTTTAGCTTTTTCAAATTAGGACTGAGCGGGAGACTGAGATGACCCGATTTTAACGAATTTACACTAATTACGATTTATGGCCGACCCTGCGTAGAAAAATTACTACCTCAAGATGCTGATTTGAACATACGTGCAAAAAAAGTAAACAAAAAAAAATGGTTTAATCGTATGAAACACAAAGAAACCGCACGAAACTTGTAGTTGTATTTATTCGCCATGAGCTGAACGTAACATTGATAGTGCGAAGGACCTTGTTCGTGCAGTCATAGGTCACGATAATTAACCAATCAGAACCCGGGCTACGAGCGTGATATGCAAAATGGCACTCTCTTTGAAATAACTTAAAAGTTGTGAAACTAAAGTTTTCCCATTATTTTCTTACTGATTAAAGTCAAAGTAATGACAAAAGTCTGTTTGAAAGTACTTCGGAAATGATATACTGGGTACAATGTCAAGGAACATTCGCTATGTAATTACCTGTAATTAATGCTGCGGTGCGATTTCCAAAAGGTACGAACCACATCGTCTACTCGGAAATTTCGATGCGTGCAAGCTTTTCTTAATTATGTTTCTTCATTAAAAAAAATATTTTCTTATTTCAAAATACGGAACGAGATTAGTAAATAGTTAACGTTACACTCATGGGTTCGGTTCATTTTTTGTGAAGTTTTTAAGCGATAAATTTAATTTAATTCGTTCATTTTTTAGCAGAACCAGGCTGTGTTAGGAATTGTATGAAGTATGTATAAAAGAAAACAAATTGATCACGCTGTGTCAAGGAAGATCAATATGGAAAACACACCTTTGACATACGTGCGTTCAAGATGGGCGCAGCCATTTTAAAATAGGGCGTCTGTTTATTAGATCTTAATTTCATCGTAGGGGTAGTAATTTTATATGGCATGCTGTGATGTTTAGGTAATAAAAACACACTTTTGATCTGTTATTGGGATTTGATAATCATGACATTCGATCATGCGTGAATCACGTTCCTCTGAAAAAGCGGTTGCTTGCGTAGAAGGCGGTGTTGGGAATTTACCAGCACCGCCTTTTCTGCTACAGAGTGATCGTATTTGCGGACGATTGTTGCGCTGTGTCATGAGGCCCCAAATATTTTCCGTGTCTATGGAATCAGTGGGAAAGAAACATAAGCGGAATAGCGAAACGGCATGTCAGAGCTTGTGTGTGTGGAGTCAGGTCTGATCAGGGACTACCTCGCCTCTTTGCGTTTTTGTAAAAAAACGGGGGATCCCTGTCCCAAGTGAACGTAATAGGAAAATCCTACAACACATACATTGGCTTGAGGAGAATAAATTACGGCTTCAATTCATGGTGATTTGTTTCTGAGCGTTGGCTATACTGGATATTTTCATACACAGGTTTTAATAGGTCATCATCTTGTTCCTCTACTGCGAAAAGAGATGGGAAGTTGTTTGCCGACTAGCGGTATTTTACCAAACCTTGGTTCCGCCCTGGTTCTTAATTCGTCAATGGCCTTGCGGTGCAGGTACGTCCACATGCACGGGCCACGGGTCTACTATGGATTAGTGTTGCTTAATTATAATAACATTCTCAAAGGGGGCTGATTCTAGACAAACCAAAGAACCCGATTCTATTTATTTCAAACGCTTTTGAATCAGCGGCAACACACCGATATAGTGGGCAATACATTACTAGTAAACATAATATAAATAGTAAGTACATTTACGTTTCCAGTGAGTTGGATAGGGTTACCAACATAGACGCCATCTCTCAGTCACACCACACAACACACACACGCCACACACAAACACGTCCACACAAAGAAACACCCTCACACACACACACACCGCACACGGTACACACATACACACCCCCCCAAAACACTGGTCATATGCATAAAACCCCTGCACGGACGCTACACTACAACACATTTATAAAGGGAACTACATACGATAAATTGTACATAAACATGATCAATTACAGTGTATATCAAAAAGTACGCATTTACCATGTGTATACAATATACATAATTGATATTTGGCGTTTTAGAAGCAGGATTGCATGGGGCTAGGTATTGTATCACCTAAATCTTAATTTCGTAAAGACCACGCATCAGTTAGAAACTCTTTGCAGCATCTGTCATTAAAAAAAGCCCCAATCTGTTTCCGTAATTATCTTTGAAAATGTTGTCTAGGAGGAGATGGTGCCTAATGGCCAGTACCACTGTTTTGAAAATATCCAGATTGCATTCACCCCATGTTTAATTTTCCTCGAGTTTGTTAAAATGTTTTTGTCGGTAGTGTTTTTAGTTGTTGCATTAAACATGAAATGGGCCACTGTTTCAGTATTATTAGAGTACATATTTTCATATCCAGTGTTGTGGTCATTCCATGCTCTCTTCTTCCTTCAAGATTAAGTGTATTTGTACGTGCTGTAACTTTAAGGCTTACCCACAAAGTTTAGTTCGTCAAGTACGGTTCTAGTGATGGTTATCTTTATGTTTAGAGTTAGTTGTAGAGATGACTTATTTGATATCCTAGTTTTCCAATCATTTTGATCCATCTCTTTGTTTGGTGAATTGGGAATTTTATGACACTATTTATATCTTGCCGTCTATAATTAAGAATTGTAAACATGCTTGCATATTACAAGACACAAGAGTTCTCATGTGACGCAACCAACCACATTTCAGTTTCTCACTCGACAGGAAAAATGGCATTGAGAAGTAGTTGGTAATATGTTGTATCCATGTTTTTTTAGCCATTAAAATATTGAATGCGAATGTTTCTTTGGATGAGCGATGGATGCCAGCCAAGGTCTCCTATAGAGCTCCTTTGGCCACCTTTCTTGGAGCTTTGGAATACTACGTGCCATGTGGATATTTGAGATTATTCGATTTATCTATCATCTCTCTACTGTCGCTGAACCATATTGCACATGCCTACTTAAAGATGATAGACCAATCGAATTTCCACAGAAGGTCACCATAGTACACCCTATTGAAGTCCTCTAGCCGTCAATATTGCAGTTAATATAAGATATTTTAAGGTGCCTTTATTTAAATTCCTCATGTGAGTGTGGTCGGATTGATTTCGGTATGATTACCCCTAGGTATCTGTACTCATTAACCTCATTCAGATATCATATTACTTAGTGTACATTTTCATGTTCATTTGTACGTTGGCCTGTAATTAGTACATATCGATTTATCGTAGTTACAAGCCATTTTCCATTTGTTCGAAAAATTCATAGCGAATCCAAGGAGTTATCAAGATCATGATTCATTCTCCCAAATTAAGACAACGTCGTCTGATGAAAGAGAGAAATTTCTCATTGGGTGTAATATTGACTGAGGTCGTCGCCAGATTTAGGTACATTAGTTCCTCATCGCTGATAAACGCCAAGGGCATCACATATTATTATCTAAGTCACGTGATATTGATGAGCTCGATCATTTGAGCCAAGAACGTCAAGAAACATAGCATCAGTGTATAAGCAAATTAGGAACAAACAAAATGTGGCCTGCAGGTAAGGTCATAATTTGGATAGACCAGTAACCCGCAATGTTTTTGTAAACTGTTAGGGCTGGTATCTTGAAATAGGTCGGCCTGACTTACACACTGGGCAATTGTATATGTTAGAGTTTTAATCATATGGGCCATAACGATTCGCAGGAATGATTCGCAGGGCAACAAAAGGAAGAGAAGTGTCTATTGGCGTCTATTTTATTTATAAGGATGCCAACTGAGTACAGCGATGCAGAAATATGTAGGGTCTTCATGTTGCAACAAACTGACAATTTACGCGTAAAATTAGTCATTGATATATAACTAATACATGAAAGTAATATAGTTTTATACGTCATATGCTTTCATGTTAGAACCTTCGTGAACATGGATTTCGAATTCGGACAATGATCACCCCTCCAGAAGCTGTTAAGGCGTCCACCGCGTCAAACAAGTTGCCGAAATGTATTAGCCAAAATTACACATGAACATTTGGCAAGCGATCTTACCAACAAAACATCACTCCTGCTGTTCGATGGGTAAAATCATGCAAATGACTACAGCGGGAAGGGACAAAGTAAGATATAGAGCCAATACAATGCAGTGTTGTCACCATATTTTGTATACATCAACAAATTCAGGTGTGGTTCCAAACCATAATAGATTCAACCTTCGTGTCATTGGAATTAAAATTAAAAACGTGTTCGACGCAGAGAAAAATCAATCAGTCGATCTGCTTTGCACTAACTATCTATATGCAAAGGATGATGTATAAAACATGAAAAGGCCATCTTACTTTGGTTCATGAAACAGGGGTATCGGGCCACATATTTCTTTCTACGGACACTGTCCAAACTTCTCTAGTGTCAAGGGTTAGGCTAAAGGACCAAGGGAATTAGGCGTGATAAATCCTCGTTCAATGATGCCGCATTTCCTTGAACATCCTGTAACATTCATAAGAAACAAATTGCCTAAATTGACTGACCGGTCATTGTCTTATATGCAAATTAGCGCTATTAGAGACTAGTACAGGCTGAATTGAATGCTTATAGGCTGCTGTTTATTCAGTTGTCTCCGCATCAAATAGACAACAATTCTGCGAAGGCCGCCGCCTAAAACCATGATAAACAACACAGGTCTGACTCCCCTGCCCAGTAACCTGTGATTCCAATTATGTTTTGAATATTCATTATAAACAACCCATATATGGATATCAAGGCGGGAGCCAAGGATTCCGAATATTAGTTAGTACCTTGTTAGCCAAGAACTGTGAATGGCCCATATCTAATAATGAAAAGCTACATAATAAATAAAACAATAGGCATAATACTCTGTTTTACAAACAGCTTACCTCTGTTTCCCATTTAAATTTGAAACCGATCCATAACATAGGTACTATTACACATTTGTTTAAGTCTAAGAACCCATAAGATGAGACTAATATACCTCCGTAGGTGTAATATTAGTCTTACAGCCATAAGTACCCCTGTGATAAAAGGATACGTCGAAAGGTAATATGTCGCCTGGCAACAGCACATGGGCGGAACACCATTACAAATAAAGGGAACGAGAACTGCATCAAAAACCATCCAGCTCATTTCTCCGCATAAAATAAGAAATATAGCTACATCGTAAAATATAACAAAGGCCCAACGTTTAAGAAAGAAACAAACCCCTAACAAATTGGACGCTATCGAACAGGCATCCATTTATTATTTAACACTGTACAAACTCCACTTCCATCCCCTTCCCCAAAAAAACATTTAAAATTATAAAAATGTGTGCGTCCAGCTTGGTCCAGGCCTCAGGTCCAGGCTTTGTTTACACTAAATCTGCTCAAGCCCACGAGGTTGCAAGCGATATGCAAATGAGCTTTACTTTTTTGCAAATCGTGTGGGCCTCTGTCCTCGCCACTCAGACTGACTCAGTTCATTTGCGCACGAACCGGAACCAAAGTATACCCCGCAAGCACAGCTTAAACACGCGCACACAAAGCAATGCTTTCGGTAAGAAAGACGACAGCGAGGCATCCAAAGATGGCCCGAAACAAAAAAGCAGAAAAAACCTCCCCAAACTGACTGCCGTCACTTAAAGTAAAAAAAACTAATTCCTACCAAAAAGGCCCACCCACCTAGAACATTTTTGCCGAAAATATTTCCGGCGGAAACGGAAATGGACATAAACGGCCGATAGTTCGATAACAAGACCCGACATATTAAAACGGCGCTATCGGATAGCAAACAACCATCATGATGGGTTAAAAACTAGACACAAAAAAGCTTACCCAGCAGATATTGTTCGGGCAATTCGTCCTGTGCCCCACTCTGGTGACGTACCTGTACCGGGTTTGTAGGCAACTGCCATCCTTAGAAGATGAAGATGATATTAAGGGAGATATTCCTGAACCTGATAGTGACCATGACCCTGATTTTTGTTTAGAAGTTCCAAGCACAGACGGCGATTGTTATCATCGTCTGAATGATTGATTGGTGAACGATTTGGGGCCATCTATCAAAGGAGCTATCTGAACTTCTAGCTTCTAGGACGTAAAGGTCCATGGCCGGAAATGTATTATGCAAATTACACATGAACATTTAGCCAAGCGATTTACCACTGCTAAACATCACTCCTTGCTGTATGAGGGAGGTAGTAGTGAACATCCTGCAATACTACAGCGGGAGGACAAAGTACGTATAGATCCAATAACAAATGCAGTGTTTGCACATATTTTGTATACATCAACAAAATTCGTTTGTGGTTCCAAACCCATAATAGATTCAACCTTTCGTTTCATGGAAATTAAAATTAAAAGTGTCCGACGGCAGAGGAGAAAGAGAAAATCAATTGTCTAGTCGATCTGCTTTGCATAAATATCTATATGCAAAGATGATGTATAAAACATGAAATGCCATCTTCGTTTGTTCATGAAACAGGTGGATCGGGCCACATATTTTCTTCTTAATCGACACTGTCCAAAACTTATCTAGTGAAAAGGTAGGCTAAAGGACAAAGGGAATTAAGGCTTGATAATAAATTCCTATCGTTCAATGATGCAGCATTTCCTCTGATAAGTAACATCATAAGAAAACACATGCCTAAATTACTGACGGGTCATTGTCCTTATATGCAACTTAGCGCTATTAGAGACTAGTTCAGATTGATTGCATATAGGCTTCTGTTATTCAGTTGTCTCAGCATCAAGATTAGCAACAACTGTGAAGGCCGCGGCCAATCCCATAACCATGATAACAACAGGTGTGACTCCCCGCCCAGATAACTGTGATTCCAATATGTTGATATCATTATAAACAACCCCATATATGGATATCCAGGGCGGGAGCAAGGATCCGAATAGTTAGTACTTGTTAGCCAGCCTTGAATGGCCATATCTAATAGAAATAGCTAAAGAATAATACAAACAATAGGCATAATACTCTGTTTTACACAACAGCTACCTTGTTTCCATTTAAAATTTGAAAACCGATTCCATACTACATAGATTATTACACATTTTTCAAGTCTAAGAACCCGTAAGCTGAGACTAATATACCTACGTTGTATATTAGTCTCAGCCATAAGTACCATATGAATACAAATGGATCCGTCGGAAAGGTAAAATGGTCGCCATGGCAACAGCCCGAGGACGGACACACATTACAAATAAAGCGGAGAACTTGCATAAAAAATCAATCCAAGTCTTTCTCCGAAATAAGAACTATAGCTCATGCGTTAAAATATAACAATAGGTACCAACGTAAGAAAAGAAAACCAAAACCCGGACCAATGGGGACGATATCGAACGGCCTCATTATTATTTAACACCGTACCCCAAAAACGCCACTTCATCCCCGTCCCCAAACACATGTAAAATATAAAATGGTGCGTACAGCTGGTCCAGGGCTCAGGTCCAAGGCGTTCGTGTTTGTTTACACTAAATCTGCTCAAGCGCTGTTGCAAGTCGATATGCAAATGAGCTTACGCTTGCAATCGTGTTTGGAACCTCGTCCTTGCCACACTTCAGACTGACCAGTTCATTTTTGCCCAAAGTATACCCCGCAAGCACCGTTAACACGCGCACACCAAGAATAGCTTGCGGTAAGAAAGACGACAAGCGGGGCATCCAAAGATGCCCCGAAAAGAAGAAAACCTCCCCAAACTGACTGCCGTCACTTAAAGTAAAAAAAACTAATTCCTACCAAAAAGGCCCACCCACCTAGAACATTTTTGCCGAAAATATTTCCGGCGGAAACGGAAATGGACATAAACGGCCGATAGTTCGATAACAAGACCCGACATATTAAAACGGCGCTATCGGATAGCAAACAACCATCATGATGGGTTAAAAACTAGACACAAAAAAGCTTACCCAGCAGATATTGTTCGGGCAATTCGTCCTGTGCCCCACTCTGGTGACGTACCTGTACCGGGTTTGTAGGCAACTGCCATCCTTAGAAGATGAAGATGATATTAAGGGAGATATTCCTGAACCTGATAGTGACCATGACCCTGATTTTTGTTTAGAAGTTCCAAGCACAGACGGCGATTGTTATCATCGTCTGAATGATTGATTGGTGAACGATTTGGGGCCATCTATCAAAGGAGCTATCTGAACTTCTAGCTTCTAGGACGTAAAGGTCCATGCCCGATCGTTAATAGCACTCGTCCCCAGAAGCCCAGATTTTACCGGAAGTGGTCAATCAAAAATTTTGGATCAGAGAAAGCTACTATTTTTCTCATTTACCCTGTGAAATCTTAGGGACAAAAGGAGTTTTGGTTTGAAAAGTAATGAGCCCGAAAACGTGACCCCAATTTAGGTCGACCAATATTAATTTTACACGTACTCTTGGGGCGTCGAAATCATGTTTTTTAGCGCTCACATGAAAATGGGTTGAAGTATCGGCGCGAAACTGTACAGGTTGGGGTTTTTGAGTGAAGGCATCTATCAAGTGAAAACTCATTTATCCTTAAATCGGGCCATCCCCTTAATGACAAAAACTTGCCGCACGATGGCACAAAAAGTTAATTTTATCGGTAAGAGGAAAATGAACTTCTCAAGTACTTGCAACTGAAAAAGATTTTGTGTACTGTAAGGATATATCGGATTGTTTAATGCATTGGGTGTAGATTCATATGACCCAAAGGTGTGCGCCTATTTTTGGATAGTTTCAAAAGAGGAGTTTGAAATGTGCTATAACTCATAATGGAAATGTATATGGTGCAATTCCAATTAGTCACTCCGTGCACATCATTAAGGATGACATATGAGCATAAAAAAATAGTTTTAGATTTACTAAAATACAATGAACCACAACTGGGTCATATGTGTGGATCTAAAATGGTGAACTTCTTACTTGGCCAACCAAGGAGGCTAACAAATATATCCCTGCTTTCTCTGCTTATGGGATACCGAGCCTAGGACAAATTGGGGACTGAGAAATTGGCCAATCAGAAACAAGCAGCCGTTGGAGAAAAGATTGTATAATGAACACTGGTTGACAGGGATAAAATTATATTTCCACCTTTCACATCAAACTGGGCTTAATGAAACAATTTGTCAAGGTCGGACAAAGACGGTACCTGCCTTCCAATACATTTGCTCAGCATTCCCTGGTCTGAGTTATGAAACGGTAAAGGCTGGGGATTTGAGGACCTAAAATCGACAAGTGATATGAAGGACCAAAACTTTGTACCCTATTATGACAGATGTGGAGAAAAGGCATGGAAGTGCCTTTGTTTCGGTTGGGAACAACTTCCTGGGAATTGACAAGGCTGAAAATTACAGGTTGGTGGAAAAAATGCTAAAAGTTATCATCATTTGGGCTGCAACACGAGCATCAAGGTTCATTTTCTTCAACAGCCATCTCTTATGAATTTCCTCAAACCTAGGTGACGTTAAAGGTCATGGAAGAGAGGTATCAGGGACGCTGGGACACACATATGATGGCAGATACTGTTGGAGCAGTCCCAACGGACTATCCAGATAGGCACACTCCAGGAAACCAGGAAAAAGGAAACTTTGTTCCATGAACATGCTACGACAACCGATGAGAAATGAGACTTGTCCTCTGGTATTGCTATGTTAATTGGACTATGCAGTATTCGCATTTCAACCTGTTGGCTTTGATTTTGATTTAAGTGATTTAATTGCCTTTCTGGACCCCTCAAAAAGGAAAAATGCAGATCATACAAGTTATACTTTGTTTGTCACGATTGTCTTCTACATGTTACATGCATATACATACAATAGAAATAGGGCTATACCCATAAAAAAAATATTTTTAATTTGATTAAAAAAAACTAATGCCATTTTCAATCAGTGACCCAAATACACCAAAAAGCTCTCAAAAATCTTTGCCCAACAAAAATTGTGGGACCAGTATATAATAAAATTATAATAGGTTCTGGTTAATAAGCTAATGATTTTAGTGATGATATTTCAGTAACATGATCGCTAAGTTGACAATTTTCACGCAAAATAAAGTTACAATTAAATTTTGCACCATAAGCTGTTGTTAAGGCCGACTCGGAGATTTCCGAAGATGAAGCCCTCAATTTTCTAACACGTTTTGGATGTACGTGCACAATACTAATACTGTATGAAATAGCTAGCTCACATTGATGACTCACAAGTTTGTCTATGATCCGGAATGGATGTTTACACAGTATCCTATGGTACTTTTTTCTCCACATATTTTACTACATCAAAACCAAAAATCGGATTCATCTAAAACTTTGAATAGATGACAGTTCTTCATTATTCTAATCGGACCTATTTTCATTAATACACAAAAAAACTTTTGATTTCAAAATCTCTGAGCTCAGCCTTATGGTTGTAGGTTGCTATGAATCAGTATATCCTTCAAAATGCAATAGTAAAAATGCAAGGGCATGCAGAGGGAGAGGGTTTGTGGAACAGATCGAACCCTTACGACACATACAGCAATAAGAAGATGCACAAGTATTACAGATTTACAAGGCTGAAAGGCTAAACTTGTTCCAAAATGGTCGGATTTTTTGGCAAGATGTGCAGGAAATTCAGGAGCGTGACGCCCCTCCACCCCCTTACCTAGATCCGCGCCTGAGAAGCCATGTCATAGATGGAACCATTCAAGTCTTTGTGGACTCCCCTGTTCTATTGCCCAATGGCTGACTTCTATGCTAACAGCTGATTGTACATAATAATGCAGGGCAGTGAATTCAGAGGGAGTGCTTTTCAGGACAGAACTAACCCTTCTGGTACACACAGCAATAAGAAGAACACAAGCATTACAAGATATCACTAGAAACCGAGTCAATGAGGGGAATTGACATTTTGAGAGCCCCACCTTTGTCCCTAACTGCCGAAAGCCATGTCATGGAAACCATTAAAGTATTGTGGCCTCTCCTGCCTTCTACTCTACAACTCAGAGCATCAAAGTTTCAGAGGTCAATGTTAGCAGGATTGTGCATCGAGTAACGATATTTTTGAAATTTAAAGAAGTTCATTCAATGGCCAACAAGCACAGCTGATTGCAACACAAGGACGGGGTGAGATTTCTTTGCCCTCTTCTGGATTCCCGCAGGAATCTTGGAGCTGTAGATTGCCACCCACATCTCCTTATTGTTGTTCCATTATGGAGAAAATGAACATGTACATCAAACGTCATGGTGATCACAGCATTAATATTATAGCAGATTTGTGATACAAATTATCGATCCTGAATGTGCTCTCCAGATGGCTGTAGGGGTCCAACTCCCAAAGCATAATTTTACGGCGCAGTGATATAAGAAAGATGTTTGAGAGAGGGGAACTACAGAGCACTCTACTGGGAGATTTGGTACCCATCACATTAGTGGTTGATGTTTCCCATTACATATTCCAACACAGAGTTGAAGCAAGGGGGGGGGTTACAGTGAAGTCATATTTGACGCTGATATCATTTGAACCACTATGCCTCAAAAAGGTCACGGATAGGGTGCCCCAACACCTTTAACAAGACTCACACTTAAGCCTGTAAGTAGGCCGTGTGTTTAAAAGGGCCGACTCAGAGATTTACAAATGAGGGCGCACTAATTTTTCAAACAAATTGGTGTTTATACATAATGCTGTCCATATACTTAACACAGTGTGAAATAACTAAGCTTAAATCGAATTCCTTCAATAGAAAATCACTACTTTGTTATAAATTCCGGATCGGGAATTTCCGTTATACAACGGTATCCAATGCCACGGTTATACTGTGCATCCATGTTTCTGTATTTCCACAAAAATCCGATTCATCTCAACTTTGGAATAGTAAGCATTTTAGGTGGCTATTTTAGTTCCAAATGACTATTTTTAAAGTACTACACAAAAAATATATATTTCAAAATCTCGGAATCAGCCCTTTGATGTTAGTACTTTAGGTCACACATAAAGTTAGGCATTAGGCCTACAAACATAACACCAAACACTTCATTAACAGTGGCAGCACCAAGCAGAATTTTTAGGAGGGAATGCAAAATATTCTGGGAGGAGAGCAATATGGGGGAGAACAATTTTGTGATCAGGAGATAAATACAAATTATCGGTTTACTATTTGTCTAGACCTTGCATTGCACGCATTTAATTGAAGTTTAATCTTGCTAATTTTAAGGCTGTTAAGTCTTTGTGTGAGGGGGTTATCAAACATGTTAACATGCATAAATGCCAATAAACAGTTTAGCACCCAATTACAAAAAAAAAAAAAATGTGATACAAAATTTAAAATAGTAATATTTTTACATTTTAAATGTGTTTAAGTATAGGCTGATAATCATTTGGAAACATTATATAAGCTACTTACATTAGGCCTATAGCCAAAGTAGGGTACCGTACTCGCATTAGTTCACATTAACATTTATTTGTTTTTAAAGTGTATCATAATTCAACAGTGTACGTTCCTATCCTTACATCAGGATCTTTAAAACAGGCCTTTTAATCTCGTTGTAGCACAGAAGAAAAATTTGGAAATTTATGGATTACAGAGTACGTCTTCAACATAAGTAGGATGTTCCGTTGACTCAGTGAAGGAGGGGGAGGGCTGGGTCTGACTCCCAACTGGCATTGGATCCAACATAGATGGATTTTTTTAAATGTTTTAACTATACATCTTTGTTAAAAAGGGGAACTGTTGTATTTGGTCAAGCATAAGTGCCACACCAATGAGATGTTTCACAATTCTAAAAAATGGTCTAGGTCCATGTTGTCATATTTTGCATAGTTTAGATTTGTGTATGCAATTTGTAAATTCGATATTCACTGACATGCATACAGCTATCTGGACAAAATATTCAGAATTCATCCTGCCTCTACCATCTACCACGTCAGGACCCAAGGGAACACTAGTCTGTGCTATAAGGATAACGGGGAAGATTCGTGAAAACTCTCGCCTTTAGTCCAAGCACTTCTGTGCAAACTTTTAGCTATAAAGAAGGAAGTTGGTCCTGACAGAATAATACACAAACCTTAACCTATCACATCTACAGCTACATTTCTGGAAATCGATCCGGTGTAATGAAGGAAAAACGACATGGCTGACACATCATAAACATTCACAGAATTGGCCTCATACAATGACTACATTGTCACACATAGTAATGCTGATCCATACAATCTGACTAAGCGATGAAGTACTGTAACCCTTGTGTCACCTGCCAGCAAAAACTAGAATAAGCTGGCCCAGATTGCTGAAGGTGGGAGTCATACATAAACATTGAGGACCCAAAGAACAGAAATGTCTTCATCGCACCATTGAAGAATGTGTTTCCATGCTGGACACCAAAATCAACTACAGCGAGGAATGAGCCTACCAACCACCTGCATATTTATACTAAACTGTTTCAATAATTTTGAGCTAAATCTGCACCCCATTGATATGGATGGAAAGCATAACCACAACATGCACCTAGACCATGACCATTACATGTCATGCATTATAGCAATGGTGATCCATACTAGATGTATAGGTATTACATTGGTCGGTGTATATATAAACACACCCCAAAAAGTAAATCACCACACCTGAAATTTGTCAAGTTCAAACGATTTATATCGCATTATACATTGTGAGATATAGTTGGAAGCGGTGTTTATTATGTGTATTTGAGGTTAAGAACAGACATTTTGCACCATCAAAACATTTTCAAAAAATTCAGAGATCAATAGTCAGTGGGATTGACCTTGTTTGCATTTATCTCGATAAAAAAATACAAATGAGAGCGCCAACTACTTTTGTGCAATCCATGTGGGAAAGAGTTTAGGGCTTTTCCATGTCAACACTCGAGATGTGTGCACCGAGAATGTCATGGATTTTTTTTCTTTTTTGTGTGATGATAGATATGATTGGAAATGAAAATTCCTGAAATTTGAGCTTCATACCACCCTTCGTTTTCCCACAGCAGCATTCAGAAATTTCGGGGGTCACAATCAAAACAATGTAATAATAAAATTAAAAAACCGTTTTAAAAAAAAAACATAAAATTGTAATGGAACCCTCCCCACTTTGAAATCCCTAGTTAGGAATTGTTTTTGGTGTAGAATTCAAATCTGGCATCAAAACTGTGATAGATCCTTTACTTTTAAAAATTTATGGGGCATGTAAACAGCAATATCTTTCATTGGGATGATGAAGGTGGGGGTAAGAAACTCACGATTCAGTAGTAAAAGAGTAAAGGGAGGTAAAAATATTTTCTTGTGATTTTCTTGTAGTCTGAGTCACACTGCAGGACATTCTACCAGTACAATAATAAATGCATTAGTTAAGTAATAAGTGAGTTACAGCCTATGAAAATCCAAATGTTGCATTTTGACATTATATTGGCCCCCCTGAAAATCAATGTTGACATATGAATCACCCTCACCTTCGATATGTTGAGATACTCATCAAGAACTAGTCTTGAAAGAACCCAGCTTGGTGTTTGATGTCTTAATGTCTTCAGCACAAGACACTTTGTTGAGATCCCCATAGAATGATTGGATGATATTGACACACTGTGCAGGTACAATGACCTCTGCGTCACATATACCTTTGTGTGGTAAACTTGAGTGTGTATTTTGTTGTGACAAAAATAAAGACACCAAGCTTGTTCTTTCAAGGAAAGTTGTTTAATGATTAATCGTCCAACCTATCTGAAGTAGAGGGGTGTGTCGAATGACAACCTGGTTTACAGGGGGTCAAAATTGTCAAAAAAGTACAATTGCCATTTTCAAGGGCTGTAAACCGCAACTTAGTACTTTGCTAATGTGTTATTTGGTATTGGTTTAAAGTCTACTATTTACACTTGATTGACAATAAGAGGGAAATAAGAATCGTTCTACTTTGAGTTAGACCCCCCCCCCAGAATTGGCCCCAAAGAACAAAGGCGCATATTAGGATCAGTACTCTCAAAAGGTAAACAAGCGATGAACTTTGTGATGCCAGATTTGAATTTACACCCAAATATAACCAGATAGCTAGTGATTCATCAAAGTGTGGAATCGCTCCATTAATAATGCTGTGACCCTCTCAAAAATCGGTCGTTAACATTTGGCGGCAACTTTTGATGGTGATCCCCCTAAATTTTCCAATTGCGCTAGCGGGAAAACGAATGGTCTATGATGATCAAAATTTCAGGATTTTCGATATCTCATCAATGTCTACCACCACCCAAAGCGAAAAAATCCATGACTGCGGCGTGCAAATGATGTTGAACGGAATGGGCCTTTAATTGAGACCTTTTAAGTGTCATATCTCCATAACCCATACATTGCTAGTACAAACTATAATTTTTGGACGATTTGCGTACTGCAAAATCCGGCTTATGAAATTGGCAATGTCTGGATGTATGTAAGGAGTAGGTAAGGACGTATGTGTGGTGTATGGACACAAAAAAAGGTCACATTTTTGCCATACTTTTTCCAGATGGTTCGAGTACCCAAACTAGGATATATTGTAGGAGGCACAAGCTCCTACTAACCATGTAATCCCATTCCCCAGGGTCTCCCCTGGGTCTGACAGGGGGGGGGGAAATGTCAAAAAGGTCACATTCACAAGAAAGGTAAAACATTTTGCCATACTTTTTCCAGATGAGCTAGAGACCCAAACTTACTTGGTAGATATATTGTAGGGGGGCAAGCCCCCCTTACTAACCATGTAATTCATTTCTCCAGGGTCCTCCCTGGGTCTGACAGGGGGTGGGGAAATGTCAAAAAAAGGTCACATTTTCCCAAAAAAGTCAGATGTTTTTTAGATGAGTTCGGGTAGCCAAATCTCACATATAATTTTAGTCTATCGGACTGAAAGTGTTTAGAACTATGCCTTAATAAGCTCCTAGGTTGACCACCTCGAACTGCCCCCCCGATTTTTTTTTTATGGCGTTTTGAAGGTTTGGTCCAACAGTTACATTAGCTTCAAGTGCCTTCCATGCAGGCAGACTGGCTCATGGACTTTTTTGGTCTACACCTTCTTGCGTCAAGTATATAGTATAAATCTACCCTACACAATGTTAACCCATATTATTCAACGCCCCAGAGCGGCACAACCCTAGGGGAGAAAAAGCAATACTTCCTATGCCACTTGGCGGTTTAAGATTTTTAATTCTTGTAACAAGACGAACAATTTGGTTACCTTTTCACAGCAATTTCCAAGCATTTGTCATTTTTGAACCTGTATTATGTAGTTTCCCACGCCTTGATTCTGACCACACTTTCACCGAGGGCCACCCATGCTAAATTTGTCATTAACCTCATAGAAGGGTCAGGGGATTGCTCAAAAATGACCCATCTAAACAGTGGACAAAGTAATCCCTAAATGTCTTTCCTGCATTAAGGCAGCCAACACAAAAAAACTGGCATTTGCTTTTATCCACTCCAACAAAACATAAGTTCCCTATCCAAGTGCATGCATACTGCAGCTCCCTTTGGCAACACGGGAGTCTTTGGATCGATATCAATTATTAAATAGTGGCTGCAGGCTGGTAAAGCGAGGGGGTAACAAAGATTACAATGGATTTCTCGTTATATTCTCAGAGGATGACAAAATATTTTAATTGCTAAAATAAAACAAGAACTTAGAATTGAGCTTGAAAGAGATAAGGTGAAATGGAAAATAAATAAATGCATCCTCTCAAGCTAAAAAGTTAAATACCTGTTGGCATTGTAAAGAACAAACATCCATTGTGTCCCATTTGTTCACTGCCTTCAGTGGTCAGCAGCAAACACAAAGCATAGGAAAGTGAAGAGGTCAAAGGGCGTGAAATTAACAACAAACAAAATGTTCCTCTAATTTTTTTCTTATGGACATGGAATAAAGATGAGTCAGTTTTGATTAGTTGAAAAGGCAACCTATTTCTATCTCTATCCTCTCAGCCAAGCCCGGTCTAATGTGCACCCATGGAAAAATTTTCTACATCCACGGTTCAACATATTCACTTCCCGCAGTCCCTACCATGTTACCAAAGCATGTGAAGTTGTGGCCAGTTTTACCCTTTGCCGGCAAGGATTTTTAGCCATGTGCATTTTAGGATTTTTTTCCTTGGTATTTGAACTCCTTACTTTTGAATTTATTTGATTAATTATTTCTATATAGGCCTGAGTAATTTTCGATTTTAACTTGATATTTACATTGGTGTTATTAGTTTTAATCGTCATGATCTTGATCGCTAGTGAAAAATGTCAATCATCCAAATACGATGTAGCAATAGAAATGAAGCTGGTACTGCCATGGGTTCTCTGGAGTTCCATGATTTTATTGCAATATACAGCCGGTTGGTCGAGCATTGGGCATTATTAATTGTTGTTATACCCTAGTGTCTAGTGTGGATTCGGGTTGTTTTAATAAAGATTCATGAATTTTAAAGTAGGTCAATCCGAGAATAATAAAATACTGAGCCGTAGGCGGAAAAGTCATGTAGTAATGTGAATGTACTTTGAAATCCTCCAACGTCTGGACACGAGAGAGCTTGTTGAGGGCATCAGAATTAACAAGTTGTGTTTTTAAGTGTTATACAATGTGATACTGAGAACCAAAAAACCAAATAAACATCATGTTGCAGTAAGAAAATTCAAGTTTCAGAAAAAAAGAAAACTAGTCATTCGGTCACTATAAAATTGTCTATTCAAAATGAATATCAAGTAACAGAGACAACTAGAAAATCTAGTCAAAATGTGCAGAGTCAAAAGCAAATTCAAAGTCGCCAACAATTAAAAATGTAAAACAGTAGATCACAAATGTATAAGACCTGAAAATGTAGGAATTCGGTAATTTGCACTTGACCTTGACTTTGATAAATTTCTATCAAGTCACCTGGCAAAGGTTAAGTAACGATTTGCTGAAACCGAAACATAAAAAAAAAAAAAAAAAAAAAAATCAATTTGTATTTGGTTATTTGTACTGGCGTGGGTTTTGCTAACATAACTGCAAAGTGGTTGGCTTGAAAAGCTGTGTATCAAAGACTAGGTAGGTAGTAGTTCTTGTCTGATTCCGTCATTCTATACGGGCGTATAAAAATTCCGACTTTGAGATCCAAAAAGCCTTCCCTGTGATATCCCAGATTTATTACAAAGTGTAATATTGTGCACAATGACCTGTACAGGTTACCTCAACAACCTTATGATTTTGTTATCTGTACACATTGTAACCACAATTCAGCTGTTGAGTGTCGATTTTGAGATGCCGTCACTTAATGTCTATTTGCGGGGGACAGAAGTACATGAATAAATTTCCTCAACATACTTTTGTTTTTGTTCTACATTAAAGTAGTTATATGGAATTGTAAATATCTTGATTGATAAGCTAAAAAAGGCAGTTCCCCACATTTTTTATTTTCTCGCATTATCGTGCTTATCCTTTTTTTTAAACATGCAGGTTTAACAGTTATTTTGTAAAAGTTCAAATGTAATGGAAGTAAATAAATGTGTGCATTCTAACACCAAAACTCAAATAAACAATTGTCACAAGAAACTTTCAATGTTAATAAATAGAAAAACATCCATGGTGACATAGACATGTGTAAATGATGAAGTTCAACAATACTTCTGCGTTATAATGTGGCAAAATACATCTAACCCTTAGAACATGTTTGTTTCTGATAAAAATCTTGGAATCTTCCCCTAAATGACTGCCCTTTTCCTGAAAAATTAAAAATACTGCAAGTAAACTTGCGACATCCCCCTGGCAAGATGGCAGTCTGGAACATGACCTCAGATGACCTTTGACCTTGGTCCATGACCTTTGACACCATCCACATATGAAGGAACCCCTATTGTACATTAACCCCAAATCTGGTTTAAATCCGACTTCAACTTTTCGAAGGAGACAAAAAACTAATACCTAACCAAAACCTAAACTGGAACACACACACACACACACACATACATACAGACATGCGCACCCTCGCAATATCCCCCTCTGCTTTTCAAGCCAGGGGGATAAAAACAAAAAAATACATCGCGGTCCCCGGACCGCGAGTGTCATCTGCCGTCGCGGTTTGTGAAGGGGGCCAAAGGTCACATGAGGACAACAAGGTCACATGAGGTCACTAACATGTCATCCCACCCCTCCCCCTCCTTTCCACCAAGTTACATCATCGTAGCCCTTACGGAACTCATACGGCATGCAATATATTAAGGGTTAACATTTTGACCACAGACACACACACACATACACACAGACACACAGACATACGACCAGAGTAATCCCTATGTGCCTTCTGCAATTCTTGCAGATGACAACAAACCAAAACACAATAATAAATATACCAATTAACACACAAAAAACAAGGAAAAACACTGAAGTCGCAAAGTGAACATACTAACATTTGAGATGGTCCCTTATTCCTTGCTCTCTCATGTTTGCAAAATTTGGATGAACTGAACAGAAAGCAAGGTCACGTCCACACCCCATCAACAATTTGGCATAGCTAGTAGGCCTATAATGCAAAAAGGCCTACACATGGATATTTCATTTGCTTCCAATAATAGGAAATTTAAGGAAATAGCATCAAGACTTCATACATTCCACGTACAATTAAAGACTGGAATAGACTACCATCAAATGTGGTCAATGCAGAGACCATTACTACATTCAAGTCCAGGTTGGAGCTCCATCTTGAAGAAATTGCCAACAAAAATGAACTTTAAATACTACAGCACTCCTATCCCAAGCATGTTATTTGGTCAAGTTGGCTTATAATGTGTCTAATGCACATAGCACAATGCACTCAAACAACCAGAACCAGAAGTTTACAACATTCACAAAGAAACCAAGAGTTGATTTTCAACCCTCACTTTCAGCCAACTTAACTTGGAACCCCCAAGTTATTTGAACATGACAGTCACACGAGCAGACAAAATTTTACTACACAGCACATGCCTGCAAATAAAGCGATCGTGTAACCCCCTGGTTCCTGATGTCAGGGCCATTCTCCGTTAAAGTGCTCAAGTTTGGTCTCCAAAATGACAAAATATCAACATTAAGGAATTCCTGAAAATCATTGGAAATCGTAAACTTTAATATCCTCAGAACACGAAACAATGCATGGGTGATCTTAAACAATATCCAATTTTTTAGTATAATAGCCTAACGTTAACACTGAAGTAAAGTATCTGGGTAACGTATCTGGTCGACCTTTTTCTTAGTCGTGCTGTTCTTGATGAAAGTACATGCTTCACTGACTTTGTCTCTTTACCTTATCACCTTCATACTAAAGTATGGTGTGGTATTCGACTTTATGTATCACGGCGTTTTGCAAGAACGTAACATGAGGGATTTCTTTCATTACAAGGGCTGGATATTGTTACTTTGAAACCAGATTTTTAGGAAAAACATGTATAATATAACATTGACATCTGCTCGATTTATCACATATTGGAACATTTTTTACCGTTATTTTTAGTAATTTTGTATCCAATCTATTAATTACGGTAACGTATCTGGCTGCAATATTGGCGACATGCTCTCAGAGAACTCTTGCGAAACTTTAATTCAATATTATCATGTTTTGAACTTATTAGGGCATAATAGAGGTTGAAAAAAATGCAATGTAATCTGTGATATGTGCTATTGTGGCAACATGGCGATAAGCAAGAATTATGCATCTTTAGCCTTATTGCTTAACACTTTCTCACCCGGTTACAACTTCTAGTCCGGATCATTTTGAAAACATAACTCCTGAGTATAATTTATATTAATAAATGTGCATTCTTAAAGGAAATATGTCTATTCTGAATATTAGGAAAATTGGTATGGATGGAATTTTAAGCTTAAGTAACGTAGATTACAGATAATCAAAATAAGTTGAAAAGGGTCAACATTTGTTGATGTATCTTGTCCTTTTAATTTCCCGCCCAAAAGCTTACTCTAAAACGATTCCGACAAATCCACACCGCAGCAAATGGCGTCAAAGTGATGACCATCCTAATTACGTCGTTGATGACCATCCATATCGCAGTGGCCACTCAAAATAATTAAACACAACGAAATGAAACAAAAATGTCATTCTTAAATTTTTTTCTAATTTTATTATTACTTTCATTAATCCATCAATATTACAGTGTCAGCAATAACAATTCGAGTCAACACGATGTTTTGGTCATCACTTTGACGTCACGAGGAGAGCAAAATTGGGCGCTTTTGATCAATGAAGCCGTGGCGAAAAATCCGCCCGTTTTCGTATGTCAAAAAAGTAAAAATTAAAATGCCTCTATTTTGTTAATTTTACATCAAATTGTATTATTTTTTCAGGAATTCGTGATGTACATACATATATTTTATGAATGTAAGTCAAACTGAGCTTGACAAAAATCTTGACATATTTCCTTTAACGGGAAAAAACTCGCTTTAAACTGTGCATGACTGTGAGCGACACAAAAAAACACTTTTTGAACACTTTATCGGAGAATGGCCCTGTCAATGAATTCACCTATACTGTGACATTGTCTTGAACCAGTTTTCTACCAGTCTAATAACTAAAAAATAACAGCACTTTGTGAGCTGAGAATTACAATGTTCTATAACTGACATTTGGGGTTTTGCATTTTTTTATATTGTTTTTGTTAACTTAAAATGTCCATATCTCAAAATGATCAAAATGTCAGTTGAAATGCCTTGCAATTTTCAGCTCATGACTTGTTACATACTAAAGTATTATTAAATATAATTTCTACAAAATATTCTTAATATAGTATTTTACAATAAATAACTTGGTTTATAGAAACAGTTACACCTCTGTGCATTCACCATATCAATGGATGCACCATTTTGCCTGTACTGTTTAAAGGTGCTTGTTCCAATTTTTGTCTATCGTGTTCTCTACTTGATTTGGGAGCCTGACACTTGTATAGGATGACCAACAATTGCCATGGGAAACAAACTTGCGGTTTTGATGCTAGACGCGATAATGCATAGTGCAACGCCCTATTCACTACTGTAGTAATATTGATGTTAGCCATTATGGCAGTTTTTGTCAGTATCTTGGAAAAGAAATGGATTTGGAAGCTAAAATTTCAGGACAATGAGAAAAATACAGCCTTTCATCTGATATCAAAATTGATAATTTGGGGGGTTCTAAAAAAAATCGGAACAAGCACCTTTAAGGGATGCATATTTCACTCATGTATTTAACCTATGCACCTACAATTCATTTCCCAATCTTGGTACAGAAAAGGGCGGCAACATGGGTCGTATGGTCTTATCAATTTTACTGTTGCTTTTGCCATAATTGTGGGGTCCTGCAGAATACGTGCAGGTTTTCTGAATTTCAACCTCACTCCAGAAATTAATAAAGTGATCTAAATCCGACCCTTTCACATTACAATCGTTCACATTTTTATTAAAATAAGTTAGAAACGAACCACAATGATTTTATTTTGTTCATGCCATTCAAACCTTCTCTGCAAACTTGAGTGCAAGGGTAAACTTGGAATTGAAATTGAATGGGAATCAGAGCAGTTATTTACAGAAGGCATTAGAGGCATACATCATATTAAGTACAAAAGTCACATCAGTTAACACTATACCCGAATTGTTCTGGCAAGACAAGGATAGCACCCCCTAAAAAAACGTTGTCTCAGAAACGTTTGGGAAAGAATTAGTATTGTGCCACCACCCTATGAATTCAGCAGCCTCAAAGGAATAAACTGCATGTTGAAGGATGTAGTGGCAGAATACTGAATTCATCCCAACGTTTGGCAAATAAGCAATGTGCTAGTTTTCTTAGCCAAAAAGATATGCACTATGCAAGATTTTTTTTCCTGCTCCAGTACCGATTTTTCTTCTCATTTTTCCTGATAAAAAAATGCACCCCAAAATGTAGCTGATCTCATTTCACTTAGCTATCCATGCATGTTTCCGAGATAGCCGCCCCCCCCCCCCCTTGGCTTAACAATTAGAACATTGTATACGTAACATGATTATTGCCAGTTATAACCAAGCCTGCTAAGCAAGATGCCCTAATTGGGCAGTTCCTTTCTACGAATGTTATTCCTTCAATAACTTGCAAAAAAATAAAAAAATTGGCACCAGCCACTGGTTAACTTAAGCAAAATGTTGGGGCAAAAATACCCACATTTCATAGAAATACATCGTGTCTGTAGAGTTCACTGTTAATTCTTTCCATTATTTGGTAGACGTTTCATATAGAAGTCCCAAGGATGCAAATGAGGTATTGCCATTCATTCTGTCAAATGCTACTGCACAACGTCATACAGTGCATGATGGAATCCTTGGGACTTCTATATGAAACGTCTACCCAACATTTCCATTTATATGAAGTCTGTATAAAAAGTATACGGAAGTTTAAGTGTGTTGATTGGATGCTATTTTGAAGTGAACCTTGGGTAATCTCGCCAACAAGAAATTTGCAAAATAACATTGGCCACTAGCAGTCTAGACTTTATTTACGTCATTCGTTATAACCTAGTAAGTGGCATAGTTTTATACTTTTTTAAAGGTTTAAATACACTTGCCACTTTGGGGGAAGAAAAAATGATCCTTGTCCATCCATTAAAGGATAACCTGAACTAAGAATAACTTATACAATATACGCTATAAAAATAATTATTGAATACATATCGAGTAGTTTCATGGATAAACGGAATTATACTAACCATAAAAATTAAAAACATTTTGTCTGACCATGCGCTATATGAAATTCGCGCTAGTGTATACGGGATATGTATGTGTTAAGCGATATGGACAGCACAGACACATAATACACCTTCACACATGATGCTTTCATAATGTGTATTTCCTATGTAGTGTATGACGCAAAACATGGTGCCGGTATCGCATAACACGTTGTACACTAGCATGATTTTTAAATAGCACATGGTCAGATAGATGGTTTTAATTCATTGTTATGGCTGAAATAATTTTGATTTTCAATGAAACCACTCGGTATGTGGTCAATAATTATTGTTCTCCTTTAAAAAAACAAATTATGTACAAATCAGGTGCTTTGTTAAATATTCATTTTAGTTTATAGGCCAAAATATAGACAATTTGAGTGCTTGGTGCGCAAACATATGTCATACATGGCCTTTTATTCCTTTGAAAATCTGACTTTCACAACCACGACCATCATCATTGCTGGTGGTGTAAAGCCAAGGGTGTTATACAATTCTGATGTGTTATGTAGATCATATGCTAGCATGCTACTTAAATAGTGATACATCTTACTATTTAATTTGGCTAATGTTGTATGTATGCATGTTTGTCCGCAAAAGGCTCCGTCAGTTTCGATCCATATTGCGCCAAATTCACACAACATATTGATGTTTACCCGGCAGTGGTTCTACCCTATATTTGGACGAAATCATTCAGAAATGGCTGAAAAATCAACGAAAATGTGCTCGGTTGCTATGATAAATTACCATTTGTTTGTACGCGTTACTAAGTGGTGCGTATGCGTGGTGCGTTGCGATGGGTGGTTACGCGTGGCAACGGCGATTACGCGTAAGACGCTATACATGCTATATGCGGTATACGCAAAAAACAAGCTCCTTATAGTGCAAACGGTGTGGGGAAAGAAAGAAACGGCCAAGAACACGTCATGTTATTTTGCTTTGATTGTCGTATGTATGGATACTACGGGTTACCCCAGAGATTTGAGAAGAAAAACAAAATAAAAAATTTACACGGAAAATTACGGTATGAAATATTGACGTTCTAATATTTAAGAAAATAGGAACTATGTAGGCCAAGCAATAGATATGCTGCAAACTACGAGGAATAAAAAATACGAATACAGGATGTTGTGAAGGGGAGGGGCGTATGGATACTACGGGTTACCCCACTGAGTTTTTTGAAAAAAATTAAATATACGGAAAATTACAGGATGAAATATTTTAATTTTAATTTTTAGAAAATTAGAACTATATAGGCCTAAGCTACAAGAAATGCTGCAAACTACCTCTACAGGATGGCGAGAACTTTATATGGGAGTTTGAAGAGTTATGAGGAAAATATGTAGAAAATACGGGATTTACGGCTTACCCTGGCCCCACGGGGAGTACTTTTGAGGGGAAAAAAGTACACGGAAACTTATACGGGATTAAATATTGGAGTTTCCTTATTTAAAAAAATACGAGAAAAAATAAAATATGCGGAAATTTATATGGGATTAAGTATTCATTCATTTGACGATTCCTTAGAAATCGGTAACTACATGGGCTATAGGATTTCATAGGTAAGGGAATTTGAGTTATTAAAAGTGTTAAAAATAAACAATTTGTGACTCGGTGAATTCCTTAAGTTCAGGGTGACCGGTTTGGTTGCGGTGGTCTTGCAAGAGTGTTTCACTTCTTCAGTAATCGCTTCGTTTCAGTGATCGCTCGCGTTCACTCAACTAGCGGTAACTGTAATTATCGCAAATCGCAGTAATCTAAAAACAAAAAATTGATAGCCGTATATTTTTTTTTTGTACCTCAACAAGTAGTTAATCATTTAAATTATGATTATATCCATAAGAATAAATTTATTGTAATCCATTTTGCATCGACAGTTTGTGGCAGCCACTTTGAATTCTTTGGATCATTTGAAATTTTATTTTGTCAAAAGGAAAAACCTATGCCTTGATAAATCTAAAGGGGGGAATCAGTTTTGTGTGCATTTTACAACAGAAATGTACATTTTAGCCAATTTTAGTCAGAATTTGTATTTTGGCCTCCATTTTGTTTTTAAGTCAATAATTCCTGCCACAGTAAATACGTGGCAGGAAAGTAGTTTAGTTATGACCTGGGATTTACCTGTCTAACGTTTGTAATCCAAGCACTCAAAGTAAGTAAATCAAATACAAGGTCAGGAAAATAGTGCCAAATACGTACACAAAACACAAGCCATTACTTCCGAATTTTTAAACCTGTTAATCATATTTTCAGACTGATTGTGAAGCAGTTTCCTTCTTTCACAGAGGGTATCCTCATTCATTTAACAAATTAGAATTTCATTCATTTTGGAATCCAAACTAAAAACACAAGGTTCACCTTGGGGTAATAACTAACTTCGATATGGAATTTGGTGTTATAAAATGTTTCCATTTTAATTTAATGAAACTTAAGGAGTGGGATTTTACTTTGTGCATGGATTATTCATGGCTTTGTATGTAAACAACTCATAACATATTCAAAGAGTAATCTTTTACACAGGCACTTTTGTTTCTTGTGGACTGTGCTAGTTACAACTTTGTACATGAACAGACCCCTTAGTTTGAATGATCGGGATGACTGCACAATTCATCTTTATCAACTTTGTATGTGGGACTAATATTTTTACACTTCTTTCCCTCCCACCAGTTTTTCTTAACTCCAGCTAATTGGACACATAAGTTCTGATGGGTCAATTTTATCAAGGCATTTTACAATTGATGCACATTGCTAACATAATTTATTACAGGAATCCATCACCATCAAAGTCAAGATGAGTGAAGAGCACTCTTAACTTTACCTGTGCACAGCCGAATTCTTACTCGTGTGATAACCTGTCTGGCAGCTATTTCGTGTCTACCACGACAGCTACAGGGGCAGCTACTGCACAGTACACACTGGCCAGTTGCAATGCAGTAGCTCCAAGATTGGGCTTCCAAAGTACTCAGTTATTAGGTTTAGCATTTTACAATCATTTGGAGGAAAAACACAAAATGTTAATTGTGCATCATTCAAAAACCCTAGAATCCATGCAAAATGCATTCAGGATGCAATTTTATACCAAAAATATCTGAAAATAAACTGACCAAGAGACATATCATATGTGCTGAGGACCAGTGTAACTGTAGCTACTCCACAATGGTGCAGACAGCCTCTGTACACTGTCCACCTACACGGCAAAAATCAACACAATATCCTGGATTGCAAGCATATGAAAAGCCCTAACAAGGAAGAGGAAGGGAAGGGGTGAATGGATATAAGCTAAAGAAGATTTCATATCATGGGTGCGAACCAGGAACCTCTACTGTGACTTCACCATATTCACCTTCTCTCACCTAGTGGGCAACTACAGGGTAGCCATTGGGGTAGGTACTGTGGAGTAGACACATCACTGTATACCTAATAACTGTACTTTGTAAGTCCTATCTTGCAGCAACTGTATCGCAACTAGCCCAGTGTGTTACTGTACAGGTGACGCGGTAGATACGGTATAGTGTAGCTGCCGTATGGGCTACCACACGAGTAAGAAAACAGCCGTGTAGTCCTAGGTCAGTAGCTTTTGAGATGGTTTCCCAAATGATCTGTTTTGTAGTCATTGGGAAGCCATCTCGAAAGCCACTATGAATAAGCATTTGGACAAAGCTAACAAAAGGCAGCTTTTGTAGATAAATCTTCTTACACTCACACAATGATACACAAGCCAAATTCACACACGCAAAAAAGAATACTGCTGTAAATACCAAATTACATGCATATTAAACTATAACCCAGCACAGCAAGATTAATTGGCTTTACTGGTATGTCATCAGACAATGCTTTGGAAGCACAAATGGAACAAACAACACAGAATAAATATCACTGCAAGAAACCTGGGCACACTGAAATGCTATGCTGAACATATGGAAGCCAATTATGTATACTCCCTGTTGCTTGAAGTATTAAGTGTGGATGTACCATGCTGGTTGTGATGGCGGCTTCATATGTCTGCCAGGCAGAGTACACGCGTAAAGCCAGATAAGAACCCGACTTACTTGCAGTAGCATATTGTTTGTACGTTTTGAAAACGTGTCAAAACTGAGAAGAAAACACATCCGCTCATGTTATATTTGAAAATAATAATAAACAGTGACCCTCGCACACAGCCAAGGGCTGTATTTCTATGTCAATCTCAAAAGACTATACCACACAACCATCCTCAATATGCAGCTTGTGTAGTCTTAAGGTTCAGTATTCGTTCCAAATGCCGTGTGTTCGTCCGACGCGAAGGTTATGATGTTTGCCTTGGCTTATTACAGGGGGTCGATTACTGAGAAGTCGATGACTACGTGTTTGGCTGGTGGATGTACTGTTGGAAAACACAGAAAAACAGGAAAAAATTTTTTAAAAAGCAAAAAATATAGTATACTGCCACAACTTATGCAAAGCAAAACCTTAACTAAAGTAAGGCAATTAAAAATTCCCTACAGCTTTAAAATATTGTTAATCTGTGTTTGGATGTTTTAATTTTATTTTACTGAGCAATTACTTGTAGCAGAATGGAATCTTTATTTGCATGCTGGGCATCAGAATACCCAGTATTATTAGGGATGGAATAAAACACAACGGCGGCATCTTCTGCGGAGAAAAAGTAGCATAAAAGAAAAAAAAAATTATCAGTTTTCCCCTGTCATAAAAGCCCCAAATGTGCATGCACAGCATGCATGCATGCATGCATGCATGCAACACAAGCACACACACACATGTTGGGACTGTTCCATTGGAAGTCAAAATTTGACTTCATATAGATTTTTTTTACCACACACTTCCGGCCTTTCACTATTGTTGTATACTATCCACACGCCAAGAAATGTTAAACCAGGTGATTCACACAAGGTGGATATCATGATTATAAAAACAATATGACCTACCTATCGTGCAAAGTAAAAAATATCATTACCCTTGTGGAAAATGGAAAAGCCAAAATTTGACCCCCTCATGATAGTATTTTTACTTATCACACTCTCCGGCATGGATATTTGTATACTATCTCCACTCCGGAGGAGAACAAACCTGAAATTAAACAACTGCAGACACCCAACACACATACAACCATGGATGTACTACTGACCCTCAAATGCAGACCCCATTTGGTGAAACATTTCACCACTGGGTAAGCTTTCCAAATAGTGCACACAAAACCTGGTCCAAAAAAATTTGGGGAGTTCTCTGGAGATGTTTAGTTTCTTTAGTTAATAGTTCGTAAGTTGAATTGAAGAAAGAAAGAATGAAAATGTTTTGTCCGAATGTACAATTTTTTAAAAATTAGCGAATAAATGTATATGATTTTGGGATCAGGAACGTAAGATGAATCGAAACCAGGTGTGCCATTAGTTAAAGTGGAAGAACGGGGCCGGAGGCTGAGTTCTTTCATGCAAAAATAATGGTATCGCTCGTTTCAATTCATAGAAAGAGTATTGGTTCCAAGAATATTACTGTTTTTCTCATCTTAAAACAGATTTTATCATTTAATGGTGTAGGATCATCGGATTTCAAATGGTCTTTACAGAAAAATGACCAAATATCAAATCACCTAAATCAATTTAGTTCAATCTTGACTATGGTAAGGATGAACTTGCCGCCACTTTATTTTTTGTAGTTTCGAGACAGTGCGATTTGTTTTAGTTGTTTTTATTTAGTTTTTTGAAAATCCTAATTTTTTCATTAATTTAAATAATTTTCCCAGCCTAAATGGTTAAGGTTGCTTTGAAAAAAAAAACTGAAACTCATGGGATATGTGTATAAACAAAATACCTAAATTCTCACGTTGGCTTTTTTAAAATCAAGTTGTATTTTTTTAGGAAAAATGATTTTTAGCGGAAAACATATTTAGGGAAAATAAAAACACCTGTACTTTCAAAATAGAACCACTCAACTCTGCAAAAAGTTAACGTGAGAATGTTCTATTAAGTCCTTTCATATGACACCATTGCATCACCAAGGGAGTTGTGGTTCCTTCTAGGAAAAATTGACAATTGGAAAAAACTTCAGTATTCTAGAAATAATCAGCCAAAAAAGGTGTGTTGCCGACAACCTGTTCTTTGTTTTTGATGACATACAGAAAAAAATTGAAAAATCTATGGATATTTGATAATTTCTCTAACCATAAAAAACAAACACAATCTTATAAAGCATCAATTACTTGAGATAAGAAATGAAATAAAAGTGTAGTTTTCACAAAATTGCCCCATTTGGTCATTTTATTACTGCCAAAATCAGTCCCTGGACAAAGTCTATGGGAGATTTGAAATGCTATTGGACCTATCTCAAAATGGCCTTTTTGGAAAAAATTAAAATTTGACACAGATTCGTTTCTTTCACCAAATACCAACATTCATGAGAATTTCAACGAGATCTGGGCAGAGCCAGCCGATGATCCAACCTTAAGGTAATCGTTAACCTAATTTTGCGATATTATAGCTTACAACAACAAGAAAGGACTTCTATTACCCAGTGAGAAAAATATGAAACTCATAAACGCAAAGATGGCAGGCCACATGGGCAGGCGCGTGCGAATGTAGCAAAACGCGGCCTACGACGCGAGAGCATTAACCTCCAAATAACGTACTATGCAAACAGCACATAATATCCAGTCTAATTGCGAATTGAACTTGGCCAGGAACCAATGAAATTGCGTAGATACCAACAGCAGTTTAAGAATGCACCTTTAAACCAACCTACCGATCTGAATTTTTTCTGTTTTCCTTAATAGGCCGTTTGCTGGGTGGGTCCCCCGTGTGCAAGAGGATGTCCCTAAGTTTACTCTTCACAGCCATGTACTATACCATCAGACATAACAAAAAAGTAAGGGTAGACTTTTGGTACCGCCGCATTTATTTCGCAGAGGGCGTTTTTCAAAATGGCCGCCAAAATTGCCAATTTAACACCATATAATGCATTTTATTAAAAAAAAAAAAATTAGGGGTTTTTTTTAAATCGCCCGTTTTGTAGTGTTTTTTCTATTTTTTTTATGTCAAATGTAAATAAAACGGTCATATTCACCACTTTAAATTTATTCTTTATTGAGGGCGCTTTTCAAAAGGCCGCCAATTCTATTTAACACCTTATAATGATGTTTTAATATCCATAAATGTGGTACAATTGTCCAGTTTTTCATTGTTTTTCCATATATTTGTTGCTGTCATATGTACTAGAGTGGTCACATTCCCCACTTAATGTATTCATAACGAGGCGCTTTTTAAAATGGCTGCCAATGCATTTTAGCACAGTCATAAGGATGTTTTAATAGCCAACAATGGGGTACGATGTAGCCATTTTCAGTGTTTTGATCTAAATTTGTGGATGTCAAATGTACAAGCGGTCCACATTCACCTTTAAATGTTTCCTAATGGAGGACGCTCTTCAAATGGCCGTCAAATGGCTATTTTAACACCATAAATTAAATGTTTTAATAGCAAAAGGGGTGAAATGGCCCAGTTTTTTCAGTGTTTCCCTATTTGTTTTTTTTTGTCCTCCATCATTTGTTAAGTTATCCAGTCATTTAACATAATTGCAGTTTAATTTTCCTCTTTTCCATGGATATGTTTATTGGTCTGTTATTGAGTCTGACCCTTCTACATACGCTTTACCTCAACAAATGGGAAATTCTGCGAATAAACTATAGACCATATCAAACCATATCTCGACAGGAAGAGGGTAAAATCCCGATTGGATGTGTTGTTAATTCGAATTGGTAGAATGATTGACGTTGTTTTCGTTCAGAGATCTTCAACGAGTGGCTCATTGATAGAATAAAGATATCACACAGCTGTTACAGCTGACAAAGATTTCCACACATAATCCAAAGCAGGTGAGAAAATCCACATGTGCACAGAATTTGTCTGCGCTTCAGACCCAAATGGCCATCATGTCCCACTATGTATGGTCATATGGGAATTTGTTTCCCTCCTTACGAGTGCTCACAGGACACGGATTGCCAATCTCATTACCCTGTCATCAAGAAATCGATCAACAATATCATGCGCTCATCGAGGTTGGTTACAGCGTGCTAACGCACAATGTGACCGTCACTCTACATTGCCATCAACAATATAGGAAAACACTGAACACTAAACTGGTACCTGTACCGCATTTTACTGGCAATTAAAACACATTATATGGGTTATAATAGCATCAGCGGCATTTTGAAAAGCGCCCTCCATGACGACATTTAGTGGTGAAGGTGACCGTATACATTGACATCAAACCAAAATAAGCAAAACACTGAAAAACTGTGTGCCATTTCACCCCCCATTTTGGTAGTAGAATCTTCTGGAACTTTATGGAGGTGTTAAATTGCATTCGGCGGCCATTTGAAAAGGCCGCACCTCCATTACGGATCACATTAAGTAGTGAATTTTTCAGTCTATACATTTGACATCCAAACAAATATATGAAAACACTACAAAGTGGACCATTTCACCCATAAAGTGCTATGAAAACGTCATTTAGATGGTGTTAAATGGGCATTTTTGGCTGCGCCATTTTGAAACGCCCTCTAGCGAAAAAAGTGACGTGGTAGCAAAAGTCTACTCTCACTTTTGTATGTTTGATGGTCTAGTCCATGGCTGTGAAGAGTAACTTAGGGCCACATAATCATGCATAAGGGGCCCCTCCAGCCAACGACTATACACCAAATGGTTAGGCCTTATTCAAAAAAGTAGGAACCACTTATTGTATTCTACTCTGGCCCCAGATCCAAAATCCTTTTTTGACGCTAGTGTTTCGTTTTATCACGATTGTGGTCGAAGTAAGTAGTAGAACAAGACGTCTTAATGCAGATTGTTGACGAGTTTTGCACATATTGTCAGGGGAAGAGAGGCACGTACATGTGCAATTCTGACATCACGACGAATTTTTGTTTCATGATGGCATTCATTTGCAGCATGGCAAACTAGAAAAAAACAGTTAACCATAGTTTAGAAGTGAAATGGGACAAAACTGGTTATGCTTTCATGTATAGCATCAATGAAAAATTCCAGGGTATGACTAAGGTGTATACCAAGGGATCAAAGAGAGAAAGGATGATTGCTAAGGAATGGGTTGCGCATATCGGTGAAGTAATTGATTTCTGCTCAGTTAATGTTGTCTAATATACCTTTCAATACTCTGGGATGTGTCAAGTGCAAAAGTGGACACAATTTGAGGAAATGAATAAAATGATCATCACAATCTTCTAAATATCAGTGACCAGTAGAGGTACATCATGTCCGCACGGACTCGAGCAAATAATAGCATGTGTATCCAGTAAATCTGCTCGTATGTAGAGGATAAAGCACTACAAATTACTGTTCAACTGTATGCGTAATAACAATCAATGTGCTCTGTATTCGGCTTAAAAGGATTGCAGGTGCTCATCACCAGATTAAGATAGAGCATATTTTTTGTTCTATGAAGCAAAGTGCAAGATAATGTTCTCTTTAACGAATAAATAAATCTTAAGATAGTAAAATTTAAATTTTCAAAAAATTGGACCATCTATTTCACCATTTTTCCGAAAAGGTGGAAATTTTTTAATTTTGGACAAAAAATATGAAGAAGAGATAGTGTTTGGCAGACTGTTGACCTAACATCTTTGTGCAGAAGAAGAAACAAACACTACCTATCACAGTAACTGTGCGGTAACCCCATACTTTCAATTTACAGGTGTAGCAAAGGTCGATAGTAGACCACCTTTTGTTTTTGTATTTTGGGCGGGGTAGACATACGGGGGGAGACCGCTCATTCGCGTGGGTTTTGACCTACTTTTCAAAATACCGTGTGCAGAAAATATTCGGCAGTTATATCCTCTAAAATCTTAATGTGGAGTAGTCTTATATTGAAATGTTGGAAATTGTACGTCCAATGGATATTACTCAATAATATAGTCCCAGCGAAAATCATGAAAAGTACATTTACAAAAAAGATTATTAAGGTTAAAAAGAGTTAGAAAATAAAAGCGATCCCACTACACACCATGCTTACCGTCGTGAGAGGATTGCAATAAAAAACACGGACGGGGGGTAACACTAAACTAAAAACGATGAATAGAGGCGTAACAGGGCAACAGGGGAGGCGGCCAGAAATACCCAAATTTAGACAATGCCATTGGCTGCACACGTTATATATAAAAACGAAATATTGACGGAAAAAATATGAAAATAGTATATAGTTGTCAAGGAATTGAGTTTTATTTGTATTTTTTTGACAGGTATGTGGCTGGGTACACAGCGGTCTTTAAATCGTTATGAGGCATTGAGATAAAGATGCTTAACGGGGGAGGCGCGCCGATATAAGGATATGAATTTTGACTTGATAGCTCGGCCTGCACCCCAAAACCCCATCCGTAAAGTTGCGCACCAATATCCAATCATTTGGCTGGCGTGAGAAATAAAACGTGAGTTGTAACCCCATAGAGTACGGTACAATTAATATTCGTCGACAAAAATGG
Source organism: Ophioderma brevispina (assembly GCA_023653785.1). Lineage (NCBI taxonomy): Eukaryota > Metazoa > Echinodermata > Ophiuroidea > Amphilepidida > Ophiodermatidae > Ophioderma > Ophioderma brevispina. Next base: position 23,276 of record JAMKCH010012474.1, on the reverse strand, counting down.
GGCACATTTTCGCTCATACGTCCAAACAAAATATCCTTGCCCAATATTCACAGGGTAAATGAGAAAGAAAAAACGGTGGAAGACAGGTAACATGTTCATGACGTAACGAATGTTCTAAGTTCGTATATGAATTGAAAACACCCCATTTTCTTTAATTCTACAATTACAATTAAATAAAAAATTTTGAAAAATTAAGTCTTCTTGGGTGACAGAAGTAACAATTAACGAAAGAGTAACAATGAAGTCCATGGGTGACAATGTTGATGCGGAACGTGGGAGCTTTACAGTTTGGGAAGGCTTTCATAATATTTAAACAAAATGCTTATTGATCACGGTGGTACGTGGCCGAATCCTGAAAATTACTTATGTCCGTAGGATGCAAAATCTCAGAAGTGCTTCTTCCAGTTCTGCTGTGAGTTGCAGTGGTCAATCGTGTGGTGGGTAAGTAGCCGTTGATGTTTTCCGAAGAAGGTTAGCTAGGTTTATAGTAGTTGATTGGTCACAATTTCCATTAAAAACCGTAAATGTAAGAGGGATATGAAGCCCTATTCATCGGTGTTGAAATATTTCGTTAACGTTGGCTCGGATAAGGATGTGCAAAAAGGCAAATAAGTCAATGCAGAAAACTCCCACAAAATTGTCATCTTATTCTCCCTCCCATACCTTTACATGGATATTTCCTCTTGACTCGCCCTTTCCTTTTTAATAGGAATTTTTATTTCTAAATATTCTGGGGGAAATGATAGAAATGAGGTTCACGCCAAAAGTTATGGATTCTTTTTTGGGTCTGCCAAAAAATGTTGGTCACAGCTGACCAAGCAACCAATCCACCGTGAAGTTTTGTTCACATTGGTTCTTTTTCAATAAAAGATGAAATATACAGGTCAAAAAATTATTAAACTCACATAGGGTGAGTCAGAAAAAAGTTAACAACCAAATTAGGTATTTTTATGAAGAAACCTTAACGGAATTACCAAATTAAATGCCTTTGTTAGTCTTAATAGCTTCAAAAATAATTTAATTTTTAAAATCGATCAAGCCAATCAAGTGACGTTATGTTCGGGACGGATATCCATTTTCTGCCCCGAACAAATGCACACGAGGTACCAGTACAGAGACTCATTACTACTGCAGCGGAGGGCTTCAAAATAAAAAACCAGGTTTGCTCTTTGGCACGTATTCAAAAGGCAAAGAGTAAGCAGACTGTGGAATGAAAGTAGAATCTAAGAGTTAATGAAATTAACAGGATATATTTAAAATGGAACATTTGAATTCGTCGCTGTTATTCGCCCTATACATGTAGTTTGGCAGAAGGTTTATAGTGGAAATCAGCCAGTGAAAAGGAATGCGGCATTGGGCTTCGAGTTCCCCAAAAATGATTTCAGTATATAGTTGATATCTGGTTGCATTTAGTTCTTACCAACAATTTAACCAGGACATGTTCATTTGGGGAGGGAAAGGGGGAAATGCGGGGGGAACATTAACTTTTGGGCATCACTCTAAAACACATTTTTGCAAAGGTGAACACGTGATATCAATTATGACTTTTCTGATCTCTATTGGGGCCAGGTGAGGGCAAAGATTGTGAGTGCTATCCCGCAGATTAACCCCTCCCTCCCACACCATCGCCCACAGGATGTTACGCCAATGGTGTTCTCTGACAGTTGTTCCAAATGTGTAATTAATGGAGGGTATGCTGCAAATCCCAAAAATCGAGACCTTGAAACACCTAGATATCTCTTGGGTTACTCTAGCGTGTAACTTGTTGGGCTTCAGCATTGGTTACTTTCAACATCCAGAACGTAAACTCTTGAACGGCCGGTTTTAATAAATTTTATGCAGTTAATTTTTATATGAGCGATAACAAAAACTGGAATGTACTACAAGGGAAGTAAAATATATGAATAGTGCAGAGGGTTTTGCCATAAAAAATCGATTTCCTTTTGTGGTTACTTTTGTTTGCTTCACCTGAGGTCCAATAATTGTATGAATTTTGAACCACACAAATTGTAACAGAAAACAATTGTGGGTTAATATACTCTGAAAAAAATATTTTTCAAGGAGTTTTTTGATAATTGTCTACCAAAAATCAACCTAGTAGAACCTGTTGAAATAGGGGCAACGTTGTACAGGGTTAAAAAATTCGAATTGTTCGAATTGATTTAAAAAAAATAAAAAAAATAAAAAAAATAAAAAATTAAAAAAAGATTATAGTTTGCCCTATATACGCGTGATAGTTTAGTACAATAGGCTCATAACAGTCAAGGTCATTCCTGGGGTAAAATTCATAGAATGGTCCGGATTTGATCATGACGGGTATAAAAGACTGTAAATGTCCACTAGATAGTCAATGTAAATTAGATTGTTGTTGAAACTTTCTAATTAAGAATTACAGAGCTATGCTAGGACTCCAAGACCATGTTTAGACCCCAGAACTTTTGCGTTCCATTATGCAAAGATATTAGATGGTGCATTGAAAATCCGTATTTTTTCGGGGTCTTTTCTATACCATTAGACGAACCATTGACCACCACAGTTTTTATAAACGAGACGGACTATCTGGAAAAATTTACCCCAGTGACCTTGAACGATTTGGAACTTTCAACTATGACTACAAACTGCAGATATGGGGCAAACTATACCTTTTTTAATCCTGGAAATGTAACGAACCAGTTGGCATTACTTTCGACGCCGTATTTGATAATTTTATTATTTGACCCGTAAAAACCTACCCCTTAAAATTATATGTTCCATCCTTTGCTGTAGTAGACTTTTGAAGTGTTTAAAGGTATCTCATACAATTCTGTTGGAATTTGATGCTGTTGCAATTAGTGTGGGCTTAAGGCGCACTCATGTCATTTGACTGGCCCTAACAGTAGAACCTCAAAGTTATTTTTATCGCCAACGAAGGCAGCTAAATCCAAACTGGGTAGACGTTCATATGAAGTCCCCAGTATACAAAGGAGTTGCCATGCATCCGTCCGCGCCTACTGCACAACATCATACAGGTGCAGGACGGACTCAAATCAATAAATACCTCATTTGCGTACTTGAGATTTCTATGTCAAAAAGCATCTACCCAAAACTGGGCAGGATAACCAGTTATAACACCCGACAATTCTATTCAAATGCGTGGACCAGTAACAAAGGCTCTGCAGGTCCAACTAAACAAAGGGGAATATGAAGTGGTTTGTCGCTGAATAGCATGGTGGCATTAATGTTGTCAATAATGCATTATGTTGCTTGGTCATGTAGAGGATAGCGATGTCCTTGATCCACTGAGTATTCAGAAAAGAGAAATTTTGAGGGAATTGCATTTTCTCATTTTCCTGAAAATGTGCAACTTACAATTGGCAGAACTAATAAACGGAATATAAAAGTATTATGATGTATAGTGGAAACAATGTTTACTTCTGCGAAGTATGTCATCAAAATAACAATGTTCCTTTGAGCCATGGCCAAGTAAGGGTTCTAAAGGTTCGGGTGAATATATTATATCAGTGTGTAGGTTAGGGTGTGTAGTGATATAATGATTGAGTAAAGGTAGGATGGCGACGAAAAAGAATAACCCGTTTCAGGAAATGGGCAAATGTTTCTTTTTTTTCTTTTTTTCTTTTCTGGAGTTCAAAATTGGGCCCTAAAATAGCCCCAAAATCTGAAAAATCAAGAGAAAAAAATGAAAATTTACAAATTTTCTAAAAAATTGCCAAAATTGATAAATTGGGCTAAAAACAGGGCTGATTTAAGGATTTTTGGAAAAGACTAAAAAAAAAATAATATGACAAAACTGAAAAATCAGGGTCGTCGGGCCCGAAAACAGGGTTTTTTAATTTTCGTCGCACAGAGTAATAATTATGAGTGATGGGTATAAAAGTTAGGGTTTAGAGTTATGAATGAGTATAGGTGTATAGGATTAGGTGTGGAGCCTGATGATATCATAAATGAGAAAAGAGGTCTAAAGAACAATAGTGGGAAGCCAAGAGCAAAAGTAGGGGGGGGGGGTGGACGACGAGGTTGTAGATCACCGAAATGCCCATTTAAAACAATAGCAGGGCCTATCTTGTGAATTCTCAACTACCATCGTTTCTTTAGTTCCAGGGATCACTAGATTCCTTCTCCAAGGTAGTGCGTTGTCACGTGATCGCCATTACGGCATGCCATGTAACCAATGCCCACATTATTATCAGTCAGTACGCACATGCCACCAACCGGTGCAATACCAAAACAATCTAATAAGTTAACATAACTTGCACCTACGATTAGCGGTTTTTTTTAACACAACACAATTATTGGACCCCCTCGCCACACCAAGAATTTAGCGTTGAAGCGTGAAGATTGGTTTAGGGGACATGCAGAGCCAGTTTGTGGGGCATACCCAGATGATATGGCTTACAGTTTTCATTGAGAAATAGTAGAGGCAAGACAGGTCTAGAAAAATAGGCAGGTTTCAGCCCGAATGCCCATCCCTAACTTAAAAGCAATGGTCGCTTCACTTAGACTACAAACTAAAACAATGAAACTGATGAGCGAATCTGGGTTATGGTAGCCCAAACATCGTGGGAAATATTACATGTTAGTAGCAGGCTCCCCCAAATACGAATTAGGGTGTGGGTCAAGGCAATTTTGCCCAAATTTTAAAACAGGCCACCAATGAATTACATGTAAAGACACTAGCAGGGATTGAAACCATATTGAAATTTTGCCGGATAGCTTCTAAGTTTGAAGGATAGTCTGTTAGAATTATAAGTTACCTTTTCCAGTGAAATCATTGACAGAAAAGGAAGAAAAAGGTGTTCCAAGATACGATCTCCATTCAATTCGTTGTTGTCGAAGTGTCGGTTTGGACAGTAATGACTCAAAGCTCGATCGTTCCTTATTAGGCGTCTGGTCTTATCATTTGGCAGGGTCTGTTAGGACCTGATGGTACATACATGCAAAAATCTGATTTTGATGATTTTCGATTTGCTTGATTAGCCAAAATCACGATAGTGTCTTTAAGCATGGCCAAATTTGTTAGGGCACCAGGCAAATGGTTGGGGCAACCAAGGCAAATTGATTTTAGGGCCTTCCATCTAAGTTAGAGGGGACATCACTACTTAGCCCAGGGTGCCATATACTGGTGCCTTAAGAGGGGGAGGGGGGGAGAGGTGGTCTCTACAACGATACACTGGGTGGGGTTTACAATTTTCATGCAATGCACTCTTTAAAACTAACTTACTCATCAGCTTGACGACGGGTGTGGACTCACCCGAAGTACTTCTGACTGAGGTACGGACAAAATCAAGTAGATAGAAGTTTAATTTTCATGAACTTTATCTTTTGTGGAATTGGAATTGACCAATTAAGGGGCCATTCTGTGATCTTGTTTTAACTCACAACTGCTATATCTGGAGTTCATAGAGTATGGTGTTTTAACTTGGGGGTGGTAGTCCAGGTGAGTCTGGACAGATTAGATGTGGGCAAATTAGGTATGCAAATGTAATGAGCTAATTGGTTGTATAATCTTGAAGGTGGAATCGGAATACGAATTCCTTCCCTGGATAAAAGCCCCATTATGGGTGGAAAACCATGCATTCTAATTTGTGATTTGTTAAGTGTGTGAATTGTGCAGGTTAGGTATGCAAATGTAGATATGAAAGATGACATAATTGCCTTGATCACTAATATTGACATTCAGCTATTGCCAATCCTTGCTAATACCTTGTAAGAATATCCTTAAGAATGGACCTCTTTGTGAATGGTACATTGCAATTGGTGTTAAAGTTAAGGCGGGCAGATTTTAATTTAAAATGACATGGTGCTGCATATAGGACAACTTTGAACTACAGAACACTCAAAATTGTTTCACAGGACCTAACTACATGTACATGTAATGTGTTATTCAGCTATGATCATATGGATCGCTCCAAAGATCAATCATTTATTTTTAACAGGGAAATTTCAATAGAGTTCCGTGTAGCGATCAGTTAAACTGGTGCCCAGTTAAAATCTTAAGAATGTACAAATTCAAATAATTTGGTTACACATCTCTCGAAAAAATACGGGTCGTTGGCTTAATATTTCGAAATAGAGTTCCATTCTCTCAGTCATGCAAAAAATATTGGAACAGGTGGCCGTCCAATATTAAATGAGAAATTCCCCATTGGATTTCACTTAATTAATTATATACAAAATTTTATGTCCAGGTACAATGTTACTAGCTTGTTAATGGTATTTTTTTCTTGTCATATTAAGGTTGGATGATCATGGGTGCACAAGTCTCGGTCCAAAAAAACACGACGTGGGAACTTGAACGTCTCCTTTTGTAACGAGTGACACAAGGAGGCGGTTTGACCTCTACCCTGAAGTCTTTTAATGGATGGTACATACGTATTAACAAATTGTAGAATACCTCTTACACATTGCATGTAGAAAGATGTAATGTTAAGATAGAGGGTGTTGGGGTTTGTTTGCGAGCCTCTGAGAAGAAATTAATATAGAGACAAGGTGGGCAGAATTGAGTGTAGTCAAGTGTCTTTGGTAAAAAAAAAATGGTCGTCATGACAAAGATTCAATGAAATGGGCTGCCTTGAAGAAAGTGATGCCCCATGCGAAGATCCAACTTTGCAAAATCAGTTGAGCAAGCTTAAGAATCCGTGAAATTAGGAAACTGCAGGCCGCAGATAGAAATAAAACCACAGATCTTGTTCGTATAAATAGTCTTTCTTCAAGAAAAAGACAGCGCTTTGAAATACATTCAGAGCTGGAAAAAGAATGCCAAAAATTTCGTGACATACTTCAAGAATAATTGGGCTGACAGTGCAGAACCGTGGGCTGGCCATGAAACAGATACAGTTTCATCCACCTGGGGCAACACAACCAACAGGTCATCTGGAATCACTTAAACCAGACAACTAAAGGGTGTCCTCACAGGAACCATGAGCATGTCTAGCATGCCCAGAAGAAATAAAAGATCTATTCTTATTCTTGTCAGGAGGGAGTGCAGCAGGGTTGTAACCACAATCCTACTTAAATAAAGTAAACGAAGTAGGACGACTTTAACCTCCCAAAATGCGCAATTCCATTTTGGAATTCAATTCATCTAAAAAATTATACAGAAAATCGTACATGTTACAATACTATATGTAATGGGTATTGGTTTTTTTTTTCCTTTCATTTCGGTTACGGATGATCCTGGTTGCACACGTCTGTCCATAATAACACTAGACGGTGAAACTGAAAGTCTCCTTTTGGTAAACAAGTGACACAAGGACGGGAGTATTTTTTACTCTAAACTGAAGTTCTTTTAATGGATGGTACATATCGTATTAACAAATATAGACTACTCTTAACCATTCAGTGTAGAAGATGGTAATGGTAGGGTTTGTGGGGTTTGTCTTTGTAGCTCAGAGATAGAACTTCTATAGAGGACAATGTGGGCCCGAAATTGAGTAAGGTCATAAATTGTAAAACGGTCATCATGCCAAAGACTGCAATGATGGAATGTTGCCGGAAGAAAGTGATGCCCCATGCGAAGATCCAACTTTGCAAATTCCGATGTGAGCAAGCTATGAATCTTGGTGAAATCAGGAAAATGCAGGGCGCAGCAGATAAGATAAAAACCAAAAGTCTTGAATAATTAATCGTCTTTCAAGAACAAAAGAAAAGCTTTGATAATACAAGTTCAGAGCTGGAAAAGAATGCCCCACAAATTTTGTGACATACTTCAAGAACAATTGGGCTGACAGTGAAAAGAAACAGTGGGGGCCATGAAACCAATACAGTAATCAACCTGGGCCAACACAAACCACAATCGTATGGAGTCAATAAACCAGAAGATAAAGGGTGTCCTCCACAGGAAAATGAGCATGCGATAGGCAATTTAAAGGGTCTTCTCCTTCTTGTCAGAGGATGCAGCAGGCGTTAACACAATCCTACTCAATAAGTAATGAAGTTACCAGTAGTGTGACTTCAGACGATTAATCATTGTGTGAAGCTGACTACACCTTAAATCATGCAGTGACTATTGTACAGAAGGAAATTGAAGCAGAGCAAGGAAGAGAAAGAAAGCTAGGAAAATAAAGACAATTGCTGTATCTTGCAAACAACTATGGGTTTGTCGTGTCAGCAATGTTTTTGCAGACTGGTGTTCTTGAAACAGAGCGCCCTTTTCAGACGTGAGTGATGTACTTCACGATGGCGAGCAGCTATGAAAAAGCAACATCTACAAATAGAACCAGGCGCAGTAGCTAGTCAGCAATGTGGCTCGCACGAGGACAGGTGATATGCCATCATCCACGACCAAAGACGAAAGAGGAGAAATACCGGCACATGTTATGATACCTATAATTCGAAATTGGGTTGTTTTTAGTACAAATATTCAAACAATGTGTTACCTAATTCATTTGCAAATTTTTTTACAAGAAGATTTGATATTCTAACTATCACACAAGATTCAATTAACTAGAAACAAAAAGGTATTTTCTGATCACTCTGTAGAAACCATCTGGACCGTCTGGACCTATTCTTGGAACTCCCTTCACAATAACATTAAAAAATCAAATTCGATTAGCCAATTTCGCAGTAAATACAAGCATGAGCTAATAAGCTTATATAAGTGAGTTCGTTTGAGCATGTTAGTTAGTGTGATGATGACCGTCAAAAACTTGTTGGTTGTACATTTGTTTTTGATGTTGGACATTTTGATGTTAAATTCGTGTATAAATGATCTTTTGTAGGGTTGGTCGCTTCTGGCCTTATTGGCCTTTTGATAAGTTCCGAATAATCGTTTGTAGTAATCGTATTTTGCCGGTTATAGTTTGTGAATCTTTGTTATTTTTAATGATTATGCAGGAAATAAATGTTCAAGTAATGGCAGATCTGGCACTCCAATGATGGAACCAAAAGGCTGCAGCACCAACCAGTGCAGGGAGATGGTACCGGGGCCAGAATAATAACATTTTGTCCTCATAGCTAACATGGACCGTAGGGTGTGGAGTTCTTGAAAACGGGTGATGACAAAATTTTTAAAAGTTGTGGCAATTGCATTACGACGCCATTTTACAAACCGGAAGCCCATCTTAAAAGCCAAAAAAACCCAAGACAATTTTGGTTGTAAAAAAATGTTGTTTTTCTAGGTAAAGGGAGTTCAATTAAAAAAAACTATTCCCAAAACTATAAAATGTTGCATGTGCGATATTTCCAAGATGGCTGACATTTTATTGACACAAACCTTACATTTCTTATATATAGCCTATGAAGATGATTTTGGTGTCAAATTAAAGATTTTCATGGTCAAGGAGTTCATAAAACTATTTGCAACCTATAAAAGGCAAAATCATTATACCTCATTTTGCGAGTTTACAGCCCCCTGGATGACACACAATTTTGGTGACCACTGAGTGGATGGATGTTTTTAGGTCAAGGATTTCAACGCCAATATTCTCAAAACTGTTAGATAGTCGTGAGTCATGTTATTCACGGAGACTACCAATGGCACCCAAAATATGACACCTTGACTACCTTATGTATTCCCCAAAACAACATCTGGAATTGAATGGGATTCGATTATTTAGGCCTGTTACTTTAATAGAAAACTACTATTTGTGTGTTTCAGATATGGCAAGAGTAAAATGGCCCCGAAGTTCGAACAATTAAATGGTCCAGTAAAGTGCACTCTATTGGTAGTAATGTTGGGTTTTTAGTTTCATAGGGGGCATATAAAGCGCAGTTAGGAAGTTCTAAGGAGGATTTACTGAGAATTCTGTGTTGGTGATAGTAATTATCAAGCATCTGGGTTAAGAGATGTTACACTTTGCCCACATTAAGCCTGACAGTGCAGTAAGTTAACAACCTTGATATTGTTATTTAAAATATTGAGGCTATTTTAGAAAAAGTGACAAAATGCAAATAAAACATCACTTTGATATTCATCCTACAGTTTGAGAATAGTTTTATTGAAATCCTTGACCAAGAAAACAATCATTTGACACTAAAATCATCGGGTTAGGTATAGAAGAATTATATGGTTTTCTTTGACGAGAGTCGGCCATATTGAAAAACAAGCCAGGTATATAAATTTCCACTGACTCGGGACAATCTGCAATTGTATATGGAAACCTTGGTGACCCAGAACAACATTACTTCCGCACTAATCACCATAGTTAGTGTGTTTACCTTTAAAATGGCGGCCATTTTCGAAAATCTTGGTTTATTCAAATTGCCATCCACTTTATTTTGTCATACTATTTTCGTGAACTACACACAACCCAATGATCATTTTAGCTATGACAGCAAATGTTATTATTCGGCCCTGGTTGTAGAAATCTAGGCCCTTTTTCACTGATGCGCCAGCATAAAAGCATTTACAGAGAAGATGGATGAAGGTCACAAGTATAGCTGATACAGGAAGAAGGGCGAGAAATGGTGTTCAGGACCCATTGCAGCACTTAAGAATCACGTTTCAGAGGTCCTTGTCAGGGTCTGTCTCAAATATTAATCACTTAAAACCGTTGTACTTGAGATGTGTTACAAATGTCTACTAGCTCCCAGGCTATCCGAATATGCAAGAAAACAATAATTGAAAATTTACATATTTTTCTCCAAAATTTGATGACGTCATCAAAATGACGTCATCGGGGCTATGCATCCCAATTTTTTTAAAAGGTACATAATTTTTCTGGTTTACTAGGCCATATAGAATACAACCATGGTCAAGTTGGAGGATCCTGAGGGGATGCACGGTAACGGGACACAGCTCACGGGCTATATGCAACTGTAAACCATACCGGCATTTCTAGAATTCCCGGCACAAGCTTGCAAGTGGTTTTTCACCATCACAGAGACATATAGTCAGCTGTGCATATGCAGACAATCGTCATGAAGGGGACGCCATTCAAGTTGTACAGGGATCGCCGCGCACCAGTTGCCTAATTCTGTCCCCCGACTATAAGTCATCACCCTTAGCCCTTACCTGTGAACTAGGATCTTTACTCCTTTGTGCAGACAGGAATGCTACTGACATGAAGTAATCATCCCATTCAATGTAGTCTTCTCTTTTCTGATTCAAATCTGTCGTACTGCGGGGGAAAATAGTATGCACAACATGAAGAAAATGGTTAGTTATTAATTTCAGTGAAATATTTTTAATTGCATGTCATCCAGCAAACACATCGAGTGGTCAGTGACACAAAGGCATGCCAATGACCGAGTCGCCTACATTGGTCATCCAAGAACCTCGACTGATCGGTAGAGTAGATTTAAAAATCTTAAAATGAGATGTCTTTGTACTGAAAAACACCAAGTAATACTGAAATGTTTACAGATTTCAAGATTCCAAGATTCAAGATAATTTATGCAACAACAATGACAACATTAACCAAATATATAAATAACATAAACCACGATAATATAACAATGAAGTGGAGGAGATGACCAAAGGCCAGAAAGGCCGACAGAAGCGGTCACCCCCAAAATGAAAAAACCTTAACTTGTCTTAAAATAACATGTAAAACATAAAAGAAAAAAACTAATATAATACAATCAACACAAAGGAACAAAACAGCACGCTCCAAGGGAAATATTTTATAGATAAATTGCTGATGAATGATAGAATATTATATTTTTTTCTGAATTTTTCTTTTAAAAACCTAGGGTTGCGATACGAAACTAGCGCAGTATTGATTCAGTTACTTGACAGGCCCTAAAACATTAAAAAAACAATGGGTCAGTCATTTAAGAGCCAATCACAGCAGTTCACAAAAGTGGTTTTTGCTCATGTGTAAAGTAAACATGTAATGAAATTTCTAAACGTGCAGTGGTCCCGGGCAGTGGTTCTTTCGGCCGTCGGTCCCAGCTAGTTTCGGTATCGCAACCCTAGGGTTGTATCCCCAGGGTCTACAACAAAGGGTTGCGAGTAATATCCCCTTTCAGCGGGAACACGAAATGCACATTTCAAGAGGCAACTATGCATGCAGATGTTTAATCACACATATGCCCAATTGAGCAATATCAGGGATTAATGTTAACTATGGCACTTTGCGGTCCGTACTATCACTGCGATTACTCACTTGCAGGCGCGTATAGCCAGTCTGGTGGTTCAGAGGGGGCAATTTCCCGGTAGGTGCAACAAATTTCCCAATCACAAGCAAACATTTTGCAGTCACAGGGCAAAAGAATCCGAAAAAGGGCCGATTTAACATGAATATCGGTTTAATTTCCGGTTTCCCCTCAAAAATAATTCAGAGGGGGCACTCTGCCCCCCCTCTGCCCCCCACCTGGCTACGCCACTGCTCACTTTTGAAGGAAAAATCAGCAATTTTCTTCGGCTCCTATCTGGGCTCCTATCGCAGCAGTGGCCATATTTTTTTACAAACTCTCGAGGGTGTCGGGAAACAGCTGCTCTATGGCCACTGACCTGAAAAGAGGCTAGTGTCTATGGCGTATCGACTGTGACAGGCCGCCGATCCCAGTTTGCAATTTTCATGTTCGTTCATCACGCTCTGTTTGGAGCTTACGTGTTTGCGAATATTGCAGAGCTACAAGCAGGGACAGCATATGAAACGGTCACCCAGCAACCTCACTGTGCAAAGACAATGACATCACAGGTTTAGCTTTGCAGATTCTCTAGCTCAGAAGTGTAAATCATTCTGTACACGAGACGCAGTGAATTTCATCAGTAACAGATTTTTAGTAATCGAGTGTTACGTTAAGAATTTCGAAAGATATTTAATTGTTCAAATTTCTGTTTGAAAAAAAATGTATTTCCAATGGCGGCGTATCGGGTATCACCACTTCACTGTGCTAACGTACCTCGATGCTAATTTTAACTCTGCGCAGCAACAACAATACTATTTGCACTATGTGCAACATTCAAATGCAAATTTTGACAGCGTAATCCCGGATTGTAAACGAAAGCAGTAGCGACCATTGATCAACGTGAGGATGTAGCGCGTGTCATTAAAGGAGAACCGTACTAAGAGTAGCTTATACAATATACGTTATAAAAATTATTATTGAACACATATCGAGTGGTCTCATGGATAATCTGAATTATACTAACCATTAAAATGAATTAAATCATTTTGTCTGACCATGCGCTATTTGAAATTCGCACTTGACGTCAGGAAGGGCATCCGGTCAATTACCTTTGCTCCAATAAATCCTCACACAGCAGTATTGCTGAGGGTGCCGGGTGAGGTGTATCTGGCCACCCTCGTTTACGGGGATAAAACCGGATTTAAAACTTTGGGTTAACTAAAACTAACTGCATATGGGATATGTATGTGTTATGCAATACAGACGGCACAGTAGCGTCATACACCTTCACATGTGACGCTTTCATAATGTGGACATTTTCTATGCCATGTATGACGTAAACGTGCCGGACGTATCGCATACCACGTTGTACACCAGCGCGAATTTTAAATAGCGCATGGTCACATACTAATGGTGTTTAATTTATTGTTTGTTAGGATGGCCCGATTTAAGGATATGAAGTTTTCATATTGATAGATTGGCCTTCACTCCAAAACCCCATCTGTAAAGTTTTGCGTCGATATTTCAATCCGTTTTGATGTGAGAGCTAAAAACGTGATTTTTTAAGCCCCATAGATAGCAACCTAGGAATTTATGATCTGTGGCGGCGCTATTTCGCTATAGATGTCACATGGGCTACTCGGATGTTGCGGCGGCCATTATGATTTTATCCCGTATCGTATATCATGTATCAATTCTATACCCCGTTTTTCATAACTTCCCGGTCATTCGACAAAATCTGACACCCAACCGATGAAAGTTTATAATTTATTTTACCGTTATATGCCGAATTTGTGCAGTTTCGATGGTGAGGCACAGGTGAATTCTGGTGAGTACTTTGGCAGCTCTAATTGCACTTTTCAGTCGGCACTTTGCGCGAGATGGAAGCGGGGGAAATCCCTGGGGTGTTGCCTAATTGTAGCATTACGCTAAAAGTGGAATTAAGGAAATACCCGTCTTAGATTTTTGTAGGATGGTTAGCTGGGGGCGTTTGGGATTTTAAATAGAAGGGGTCCAATTAGCAAAGAGGGTGAATGGGTGTTATGCTATTTTCAACATTATTTTTCCTTATTAAAATCTTTTTTAATGATCAAAACTTTTTGTTTTTAGTTACCAGGGTCTCATTTTAAGAGTAAACATTAGTTTTTTAGCTTGTTACATTTCTGGTTTTGATTATGATGATGATAATGATGGCGGCGGCGATTGATGGTGATATGATGATGGCAGCTATGGTGATGATGATGATGGCGGCGATGTGTGATGATTGATGGCGGCTGATGGTGATGAGGGCGATGGTGATTGATGAATGATGGCGGCGATGGGATGAGCATAAGATTTTTTAACTCTGTCTTTTCTCATAGAAAAATTTTGTTTTTTTTAATCATTTCAATGATTTTTAGAAAACCTATTTTTCCAGATCCCTGTAAGAGATACCAAATACCTAAATTTCAACATTTTAATCACAACCTCTTCTCTATTTATTAAACCAAACCGCAAACCGCAGGTGATGATTTCCGTTTGGGATTTTAAACATATTGGCCGTATTGTTTTCCTTCACATTTGCTTATGGTGATTGTTTGTTGGGACATTTTAAATGGTTTTTTGGTTTGTAGCCTAAAAACAAATTCCTTTAAGCTGCTTATTACTGGTATTTTAAATTTCTTTTCTTGTCGTAGGTGCTTGCTAAGTCTGACCGGCATTCTGATTAGGCCACTAATAAAGGATTGCCTCTCTCCTTCTTTCCTGTTCGCAGAAGGAGAAATGTGAAACGAGAGCATCAAGGATGCTGTGCTTACTCCAGATTGTGGTGTTGAGTTGTTATACAATGAAGTGAAACCACTTATCGGTAGGCCTACAAGCAACAAATGGAGCTAAGTGATAATTACCATATCCTAACGTCCCTTACCTGGCATTTTTACACTTTTCGAAAATCACGGAGCGGACCCGTCTTGTTTTAGGAGAAATGCCCTAGATCTAACAAATAATGCTAACAACTTTTGCGGTGATCGTCAGGTATGTAGTCTTTTCCGAAAAGGATGCTATAGTCCAATAATCGTATGATTTGACCCCACACAAATTGCAACAGAAAACACAATTTTGGTGTTACAGTACTCTGAAATAGTCCAAAAATAATATATTAAAATCTACCAAAATCCAACTAGTGGAAAATGTAGAAATAAGGGGGCACGCTTTTGTACAGGGGTAAAAAATTAGAATTGTTCGATGATTTAAAGGAGTAACCATTTATTGGGGTCTCATAAGAGGTTTAAAAAAGGTATAGTTTGCCCATCTACGCGGTTTATAGTTTTAGTACAATCGGCTCATAACAGTTCAAGGTAATCTGGGTTTAAAATTCATAGATGGTCGATTTTGATCGGACTGGTTTAAACTGGTAAATATGTCCCACCTGATAAGTAAATGTAAATAAGATTCTGTGTTTGAACTTTCTATATAAGAATTACCGAGCTATGAATAGGGACCTCCCATAGACCTGTAGCCCAGTCACATTTTGCGTTCCAATAACGAATATTATAGATGGTGTCACCAGTATATTTTCGGGTTTGTACCATTTGCGAACAATTTGACACCATTTTTTATACGAACGGCCACTTATATCTGAAAATTTTACCCATTGTGACACTTGAAACATTTTGACTCAGAACTATTGAACTACACACCTGCCAGATATGGCAAACTTATACCTTTTTTAATACTGGAAATGTAACGAACACGTTGGCATACTTTCGACGCGTTTTGATACTTTTCTATTTTGCCCCTGATTAAACCTTACCCCCTTAAAAATATATTTCCACACTTTGATTTGTAATTTTTGATATGGTGTTTTTAAAGGTCTTCTCAATACAAATCTGTGGAATTGATTCTGTTGCAATTAGGGGTGGGTTAAGGCAGCATTCATTCTATTTTGCTGGCCTATTAGGGATATAGGCCTACAGCAGTGCAGTGAAATTTGTTCCATGTTAAGGCCAAACAAAAAATCAAGTTTGTTTTCAGTAGGTAGTCAAAAACTAAATGTAAAATGCACTTTTCATTTAATATTTAAAAAAAAATAAAGGAATTGAACAGGGTTTCCCCGAAATTGCTCAAATTGGCTAAATGGCAAGTCACGACAGTTGCAAATCATTAATTGATATTGATTTTGGATCACTTGGAAATCTTATCATTTCTGTTTTTGTCTAAAAATACAAATCCCTCAGTAAATAAAAGAAAAACAAAATATGGAAAATGGCTCCAAATTAAATGTATGTGCCTACTCCCCCTATACTGGCAACAAACTTATCCCCTGCCGATGCCACTACTCCATCACCCAACCATCACCCAACCTATTGGATCCGTATCCATCAATTACCTGACTACCCCCACCCATCAACCAACAAATCCACCACACCATGGAATAATGACTTGTCCTTGTCAACCATGATTCCGTACTCCATCAAACCAAGGGCAGCAAAAACGGACACAAGACTAAACTATATAGGTTAAAATTAAAAAAAATATAATTTTAGCACAAATTATCAGGGATAAACAGTAAAAATTAGATGACATTGAGATTAGGAAGGGCTTGTGTATGGGCCAGGCCAGGGAGATTAGATAACAGAAAATACTTACAGTACACATTAATGCTGTTTTTCTCAACTTTATTACAAACTTGAAGAAAAATGAACTTTCTTCCATTGCATCTTCCCAAATTTTTCAATTTCCAGAAATGCAGAAGCAAAAGGCTACATCCTACCGGTCAGAATGGTCAAGAGTCATTAAACCCTGATCTATGTTATGAAGCGAATGCATTGGTATAGGCATTCCCCTTTCCTTGTCAGCCACAAATACTAACAAATAACTATTTTTTAGGAAAAAACTTTCCCACCTTTCAAACACAGATTCATGAAAAAGATTATTTCACGGAGCCTGTCAAACTGAAGTACTTATCAAATGTTGTCAGTACAGAATCTCCTGCAACTTTTGGTCTTTGTTTTTTTTTTTTTTCAATTTGGCTTTTTTTAATAAAACTTGTGACGGGGGAGGGGGGGGGGGTGGGGGGGGGGGGGGGGGGGGGGGGGGGGGGGGGGGGGGGGCAATTGGGTTGAGCCAAAAAAATGGGGTCTCCAAAAATAGGTTGTCAGAAAAATTTCAGAAAATATGCTGCGGATTTCTCCCTCTATTTCTAGTTACGTTTGAGGAGTTTGAAGAAAAATTGGTTAGAATATGGCTTTGGGACAGAAAAAGTAGGGTCTTCGGAAAATGAATGGTTCTAAAATGGGGTCACTGGAACTGAAAGAGCCTGAAAGGAGGGACTTATAGGCGGCGTACAGAACCATAACTCCTCCCAAAGTGAGAACCATACTTCCTCCCAATGGAGAAAAAAAAAAAACCCCCCCTCCCCACCTGTCATTTAATGTTTTGGTCATACCCACATTTTTAATTTTTATCTACCACTTTTTACCATTAACCTTAATTCCAATTCACACACACACACAAACACATGCAAACACACACACCAAATGCACAAATAGTAGCAACAAAACAATAGTTCATAAAACTGTGAAGTGGCATTCAAGGAGAAAAGAATCATTTTAGTGTCATACAAAGAAAAGGAAAACTTTCTAAATTAAGAGGTCACAACTCCATGGGTGACAAAAATCATGTTATGGCACTACCTGTCCCTACTAGTTTAAAATTACTAGGGCATTGCTATATGAAAGAACTGGTGTGGCAGGGTCTGAGTGACCCTGGCTATCTATAACCACAACCAACATCCAGGCCAACCACACTTCAACTTTACGTTACTGACCTTGATGTCCCAAAATGGGTTCCCTGTGTCCTTGTAGAGACCCTACTACACGGCCCTGCAACCAGTCACCAGACAACTACAAGTGAACCAAGAGTATTGACTAGTCTAACAGAAATGTGTTACAAGTGTTACAATTGTACCCTTTCTGTGCGTTCTTGATAGTTATGCCCCTGTTTCTTGCGTGTTAATGTCTTATTCCAAGGGGGTTAGGGTTTTGGGCCCTATAGACCTTTTGCTCGACTCCTCATATCACTGTTTTGTTTTAATACTGGTCGTAATTGGAAATAAAGTTTGATGAACATATTGATCATCAGCATCTTGTAGACTTACTTCGTAAGCCCAAAAACAACCGTGATATGCATTTTTTTGGGTGGTGGGGGGTTTCGGCCCATTCGCAGCCAAATTTTTTATTTTTTTTAAATCGAGTAAAAATGTAAAGAAACGGATGCGCGTTTGGTTTTTTTTTGTGCTTAACTACAGCTTAACTGCTTCAAAACCGGTGCTGCTGCCCTGCCTGTTACTTTGCGCTTGGCATATTGCAGTGACGTTGTAGCCAGGGGGAAGCTCTGTGGGAATCTTGCCACCCCCATCTTTCCCCCCTGAAAAAAATTTTGATTTACAAGGGCCCATATACTATACTAACAAATGGTAATATATGATTTGGCCCCCATGAAACCTGAAAAAAATATTTTTAAAATTTCCCCCGAAAAAAAAAGATGGCCACTGCATATTGTAAATAATTTGTACATAGTTTTTTAAAAAAATACACAGAAAGAACATTCTACCACCATCACCACAACCACACATCATCCATTCACCCATCATTCCACTCATAATCATCAAAATAATATCAAAATAATATTAATATGATTAATAATACAACAAAAAAAGTTTGTTTTCCAGTAGGCCTGTGGGTTTTGATTGCAAGTAATGTTTCCCACATTTTTTATTTGATCTGCTGACAAGGCTGCCATTTTGACATTGACAAAAATGTCTCAAAGTAGACAAAAAATCATTTACATATGGACTCATTAGCTAGTGGATTCGATTTGAAGCCATTTCTGGAAAATCATTTCAACCTTGGTTTATTTATAAAATAAACCAAAATAAAAATTAATGAATTTTGAAAATTGTTTTTAACTACCTGACCCCTCTATATTCCCCCACACACCCCCTGTGCTGCCGCGCGCTTGTCACTGATTACACCACTGGCGAGTGCCAAATTGTTGTAAACCGTTTTTCTATGGAGTGTGAAGTGCGCACTATGATGAGATTGCGATTTATTCCGTATTGAAATACGTGTTTACACAATTTGGCACTCGACGGACCCTCTTAGTAGCAATTTTATTTCCCTGTACAAGCAGAATCTTATTCCCTATCTTATTACAAAAATTATAGCCATCAAAAATTAATGTGCATCTGGGCAATTTCAAACTTGCAACCTCATTATTTCTGCACTGTCTGACTGTCCAGCAGGATTAAGGTGGCAACATTGGATTGGAAACTTCCTCATGTCTTGCTGGATTTGGAACTGGCAACCAAAGGTAATTCAATGCAAGGTGTTGAGGCATTGGGACCTCAGCTTCTCACTGTTGTGGAACTCAAGGACTTGGTAAGCCACTAAAATATCTTTTTATGGGTTAATCAGTGACAGATGATCTTAATTCTCATATTTCTTTCATGTTGAAACATACTTCTTTCACTTAAGTGATTTAAAATCATTGCTATTGAAGATTTAAAAAAAAAATGATTTTTCCTACCATAGATACTGTGTAAAATTAAATTGGTCGACCATAAAAATGGGGCACATTTTCGCTCATATAAACTTCCAAAACCAAACATCCTTTCTAGCCTAAGATTTCACAGGGTAAATGAGGAAAAATGAAGCTTTCTCCGATACCAAAATGTTGACCACTTCGGTAAAATCTGGGGCTTCTGGGGACGAGAGGCTATTAGAGTTTGGGCATGACCTTTATATAACTAGGGGAGGCCCGCGCTTCGCGCGGGCTCCCGCTAGTTGAGTGACCGGGAGCGCGTCAATGAAAACTGAAGAGATCACTGAAGAAAGTGACACACTATGCCAAGGTGAGACTGCACCAAAACCCGTACAGGGGTTTTAGGAGAATTTCGAAGCGAGTCCGGCGAGTCGACTCACGCGGAGACTCACGCAAATTACTAAGAGCGAGTCAAAGTGGACTCGCGTGGTGGAACCATCGTATAAGATTGATCACTCAGTAAAAAAATAATACACTTACGATAACACGAACACCCGATTTCAGAAGAAAACTTACGATTATTCAATCAATCAATCAATCCTAAGTTTGTAACGATGCGATGACTGGTAATGCATTATCTAGTACATTTTAAGCCAATATATTCCATTTTGTTATGCATGACGTTTGACGACACTGAAGTTGAAATCTTGATCGGTACCCACCGCCACAACGTGCGTATTTTCCAGCATTACATGCAAGAGTTCAGCTTTTTGTCGGTTACGCAGTCCGTGGTTACCAAATTACCGGCATTCCACGTAATAATTTTTAAAATCTTGTTAAAAATGTAATATTATGCGGAAATGGGAATAATACCTGCTATGAAAGTAATTTTCAAATTTTGGGTGGTTGTTATTAATTAAAAATTTGGTTTCGAAATGCCTGGATACTGAGGAGATAAAATATATTCCTGCCCCAAAATGTGTTGATATCGGGATCACAGGTAATGTTTAATGCTGTTCAAACCACGCACGTGTGACATGCCCACGTGTATAAGTGCTATGTGTTGCATGCTTACCGGCTTCGTAAATACCTGATATTTGCGTTTATTCGGGAGTTTCTTTAGTAATTTCTCGATCTCATCCAACGTGAACGATGGCGGAAAAAAAGAAAAACAAGCAAAAACAGTGTCAAGGAAAGGCCCTTTTACAGTGGGAGGGCCGATCTCAGAAATCCGTTTGAGTTTGTTTACGACGAGTCTGGAAAAAGGCGATAAAAGCATTTGTAGGGTGTGTAGGGAAAATTGTGATAAGATTTCATCAAAATACCGAGGTAGTAAGGTATAGCAGATGACGCGATAAAATATGGGCTGAGGGGACCTCACATATGCTAAAACTTAAAAGTGTGACACAATTTATTGCCTATTATATATTTATTGTGATTGTTTACATTTACTTGGAATAGTACCCCATATGCTATAAATCTAGTAATCTTGCCTAGTTAGTATAGACTAGCATGTTAACTAAAACAAATTGTGGATAAGAAAATCAGAAAATTTTGGCTCTGCAAAATTGTACTACAGAGAATCCAATTGCAGGAGTCCATGGACTTGCGCAAAATTATGTTGCGCGAGTCCCTTAGACCGCGCGGACCTTTCGAAATTCTACCCCTGCCGTATCCCGTGAAACTAGGCCTCCCGGTCGCAAATTTTGTATTTTAAACACTTTTATACTCAAATTCCATACGTATCTATCCTTAGCTCATGTAGTACCGATTTCTAAGGAAACGTCAACTGAATATTAATCCCGTATAACTTCCGTATATTTATTTTTTTCCGTTATTTATTTTTTTTTAAATAATCCAAAACTGCAATATGAAGCCGTATAGGGTTATAGGTTTTTTTATCAAAAGTAGATACTACTGGTGTAAGCTGTAGTTCCCGTTTTGCACTATTTTTCTTCATAACTCCTCAAACTCCCATATAAAGTTCCTCGTCATTGAAGATGCCCCCCCCCCCGTCACAACATCCCGTAATCGTTTTTATCATAGTTAGTTGGCAGCATCGCCTGTAGCTTCGGCCTATATAAGTTCCTATTTTCTTAAATATTAATACGTCAATATTCACCCGAATTTTCCGTAGGTTTTGTTTTTCTTTCAACACCCTGTGGGCGTGCGGTAAACCGTATAGTATCCATCGAGAATCCAAGCGAATAACCTAACATGTCTTCTTTCCCACACCGTTTTGCACTATAAGAGCCTGTAGTGTATTTGCGTACCGCATATAGCGTCTACGCGTAATCGCCCGTTTGGCACGCGTAACCACCCTTCGCAAAGCTCCACGCATACCCCCGCTTAGTAACACGTACAAACAAATGGTTGCCACGCTAACCACCGTCGCAACGCACCACGCATACGCGCCGCGTAGTAACGCGTACCCAACAATGGTAATTTATCATGCAACCGAGCACATTTTCGTGGATTTTGCCAGTTATTTCTGAACGGATTTTCGTCCAAATATATGACGCTACCCCGTCCGTTATCCTCACGCACCTTTCACGTTAATTTGGCGCAATATGGATCTAAACTGACGGAGCCCTTTTGCGAACATACCAACATACAGACTACAACCTTAGCCCAAGGAATAGTAAGATTCCGTTTTTCGATAACAACACTGATATGTGGTCAATAATTATTTATCGTGAGAATATTTTATAATATTATTCGGTGTACGGTTCTCCTATAAGTATTTCATTGCATTTTCGGCATGTTACAACAAACACCTGAGACAATATTCGTCTCACGACCTGAGATACACCAACAATTCGACACAGTTACTATTTCCAGAATTGCTACTGTTAGGTTTACTACTGTCGCTGGAAACTTTTAGGAAACTTGTAAGTACTTCTAAGAAGAATTTTTGAAAAGCACATAAGTTGATCCATTGTTTCTCGTTCAGAAATACCAGCTTCGTAAAGGGTACTTAATCGACCACTAGTCAGGTCCCAGGCTGCACTAGCTGGATCTCAATGATCTGGCGACATGTTCAATGACCAAGCATGTGCTACTACTAACTACGTATTATTTTTGTTGTGGGAAGGGAGGTCACACTGATCAGATATGAGACTGAGTCCTCTACACCGCACGGCGCATAAGACGGTGTGTTATACACACGCACACCTATATTGCCGTGATAATTGCATTGCTTGTCATTTGGCAAATGATTTGCGAAATCACATCATTCATGATCATTCCTAAAAATCAAAATGCATGAATAAGACGAAAATAATTGTGACACACACACAGCTGCAGTGGCATGTTGATCAATAGCTGCCTAATGTTTTCGTTTACGATTTGGGATACAGCCTGACAAGCGAATGAGTCGATAAAATAGCATGATGATATGAAGTACACATTCCGCCGAATTCACAGAGCCGCCGTGATACGATGCACTGACGCACCGCTGACACCATGTCCATGACGCAGTCTCGCAGAATAAAATTGTAACTGTAAGTGAATCTGCTTCTATTTGAATTCGACAATTAACTTACCTGTGGCCATTTGTAATGAGGGATGGGCACACAAATTTCCTTTGAGTCTCCCATATTACTTCAAAAAGTCCATGAACTGAAAGTAGAGTGGTGTCAAATACTGGCTTTTCCGCGGGAATTTTAAGCAACCGCAGCAACAGAGTCGCGGCAACACGTAATGTCTTCACCCAGACGAACAGCAATACTCCATTCAAT